>RJWJ010002199.1:0-106547 GCA_004363605.1 Indri indri
TTTTTTGAGACAGAGTCTCCCTTTGTTGCCCGGGCTAGAGTGAGTGCCGTGGCGTCAGCCTAGCTCACAGCAACCTCAAACTCCCGGGCTCGAGCAATCTTACTGTCTCAGCCTCCCGAGTAGCTGGGACTACAGGCATGCACCACCATGCCCGGCTAATTTTTTCTATATATATTTTTAGCTGTCCAATTAATTTCTTTCTATTTTTGGTAGAGACGGAGTCTCACTCTTGCTCAGGCTGGTCTCAAACTCCTGAGCTCAAACGATCCGCCCGCCTTGGCCTCCCAGAGTGCTAGGATTACAGGAGTGAGCCACCGCGCCCGGCCTTACTCATTCTTTTAAAAAAGGCAACCTGGCAGCAGGGGCTGGGAGGGTAAGTTACCACTACCTTATAATAAAATCCAATGCAGAATGTAATTTGAACTCCTATAAAATAAAATAGGCACCATATCCAAACACTGGTTTTAATATTTTCCCGTCAACACTGGGGATAAATTCAGTAGTTCTCTGGGCTGACAGATATTTGAAGAATGAACACATTCAGGAGCAAAGTGATATAAAACATATACCTATCACTTTGAGAAAGCCAAATTATGGATTCCTGTTTTGGTATGAAACTAATGATTCTTTATTCTCACTGGTATTTGAAAGATCTTTGAATGCTACCAACCATAATTTAGAGATTAAATTATTGCAAGGACAGGCTCTCAAATACCAATCCCTACTATGATTTTTTAAAAAAGTAATTTTTGATGCTGTTATATAACATAATACGTTTAACCTTGCTTCCTCCACAGTTGTGGAAAAGAGTACATACAAATGTCCCAGGACCATACTGGGATAATCTGAAAGTGACAGACGGTACCTTGAAAAATAAACACATTTTAAAATATAAAACCCCTATAGAAAACGGTCACTGATGAGTTGTATGAAGAGATAAAAATGGGCAGGAGTAGTGACAGATTTAGTTTCAAGCCATCTAGCTGTTGTTTTTATCCTTCCTCTGTTCAGCTGTAAAACCAGGGCTTCCCACTGCTCAAAGGCTTCCCAAACAGCTAACCAACAGAATGATTCAGCGGAGTAGGTGGTAGGAACAGCAGGTACAGCCATCTCTTCCTTCACAGATTTGTTAATAAAAATGCATTCTTTCAATAAACATTAATAGGAGCACCTACTACTGGCCAGGCGGTGTGCTAAGTGCAAGGTATACAAAAAAAAAAAAAGACATGACCCTGCTCCTGGGTGACCATAACACCCAAAATAAGAGGAGAGGCAGACCTGGTCAACAGCCTGCTACGTGGCACTGTGGCAGCTGTTATAATGATGCTATGAGGGTAAGGGCGTCTTCTGCCTGGGGTGGACAGAAAGTCGAAACTTGAGCTAAGCCTTGATGTGTGGGTAGGACTGTTTTGGGTTAGTGCGGATGCACTCGGGGGAGAAGTGGTGAGTGTGTTCCAGTCAGAGGCAGCAGCCTGTGCCTTCCTTTTTCCATCACCATGTCCCGAAGGAGCCCAGTGAAACAGGAGGTAGAACAGGTATCTGCCATCTGTCTTGTATCCAGGATGAATTACTCTACAGTTAGGGAGCCAAGAGCTATTAAGACAACCTTATTTCCAACTTAGTAGCCTCTAGTCAATTTATCAGTGGCACAAAGGATACCACCAGCTCATATCCATATGCTCTATGAAAAGCCACGGGTAGAGCCAAGAGGCCGGTAGAACTAATTCTTCAATGCAAGACCTACTACCTGGTCTCAGTGTTGCTGCTGATGGCAAAAGATGGTAAGAGGCGGTATTGGCAAGTAAGCTTCAGTGTTGACTGCCTTGTGTCACACAGCAAATCAGGCAGAGAGGCAACAGAAAAACATCAGTTTTCCTCCTGATCATGTGATAGAAAGTCCAGTGTGAAAGTGTCAGGATTTAGTTATGTAGAAGCAAGAAGAAAAGGACCTGGACTTCCCTCTCTGCAGCAAAACAAGGAGGCAGCAACAGGGGGAAGCGGAAAGCCAGAATAAAGGCGAAGTGTGTGCGCATGTGTGTACGAACACATGCCCCGCAGTTAAGGGGGAACCACCGTATTTTTATTTTAAATGAAAAATAAGTATAAAGGAAATTATGAAAAACCGTGTGCAACTGATAGACTGTCCTATTCTGCCATATCAAAAAACTAAGATCTTTGGTTTCTCGGAATTGTTCAGTATTTTGTTTCATCCAGTTTGTCGAAGAAATTGAGAAAATTAGGCACATCTCGTGTGCTGAGGTTTTATAATAGTCTTCAAATTTACATTTATAAAAACTTACTGCCTCCCTCCTGAGGTGGCTTCTATACTAACTATAAGGGTCTGATCTGTTCTGGATAGTGCAGTGTGGCTGTCTCTAAAATAAATGAAACATTAAAAAAATTATTATGCATTATTTAAAGCTATCTGGACCCTCACTGAAAAAAGGCAGATTAAATATAAATAAAAAAGGAAACACAATTTTTTTTCAAAGGAAGTATAAGTAGGGGGTATATGCTTGAGCCTGATTAGCTGGTTCAGTTAGTCCCTTGCTGGTATTGCAAAAAAGACTTATTAGGATTTTGAGAAAGATTCACTTATCAGTTGTTTTTCACTGTGACTGTAGGATTTTCAAATAGAATATCCTTTTTTTTGGTGATATCTTAATGACAGTTTTTAAAAAAATAAGGAACACACAAACTTTGGACAAATGAAGTTCTCCTAAAAAGATGAAAGTTATTCAAATTTTAGATACAAAAACTATGAAAATTTACAAAATGAACTAATATAAATGATGCTTTCTGGATATAAAACATTACCGTTTGTCTACAGATTGGACAACTGATTGCCCCAAGCCATGAACCGTATCGCCAGTAAGCAATAATGCAGGCACCTAACGAAAAAAAACATTAATACTGATGTTTCAAAGTCCACATATCCTCAGAAAGTTTCAAATATTTGAAATATTTTAACAGTATCACTTTATTTAAAAATATTTTTACTTCATCCAACCAACTTTTCAGGTATATTCATATCTAGAAATAATTCCCAGCCATTATAAAATATTTTTATTTAAACTACTAGTTAAGCTACAGACATTTTACACAATCAAAATCAAGTATGTGTTAACTATCTTGCTGCTATGAGGCTTCACAGAAAATACTGCACTTCCCATGTAATAGAAATAAAACAATAATTAAACATCATTGTAGATATAACAGCCAACAAATCAGAGCATAAATTTTCTGTTCCAAATTTGATATGTATGTTACAAAAACACTTTTTAAGAGTTTAGAAAACCAATTCCTGAAGTATTAACTAATAGTAATTAAGTAGTATGAGCAAGGAATCAAAGGATACCAAGATTATATGCTCTCTACCCAAATAAAGTTTATAATCCAGCTCAATAATTGAATCAACTCTTATACCAGATGGATTTGATTTTTCTGCTTGAAGATATTCATGAGCAGCAGAACACTAAGGATGGACAACGTAGCCTAAAAGAATGGTTTATGTCACCTCGGAAAATGGCAGGTGAGCTAAGTGCATAAGCACTGACCGGCAGGCTGGTAACAAATGGAGGAATGTTTCTGAATACTGTCTGGTGTTTAGGGGTCAGTTCATTTTCTTCTCTGCAGGACACCTGTGTCTTCAGCCATCCAGGTCCCACTGTGAGTCTGAATTAAGTGTTAAGTCTCCCTCCCTCCAGGATGCTTTCTGTGTCCTCACTCCTGCCTGAGCAACCCAAGCCAGCCCTCCTCTGTTCCTACACTTCCTCCTCCAGAACGAGTGAGTATTCGTAATTCCGAACAAGCAAGGGCAATCCAACTGAAGAGACCAAGCTGACACACTGAAATCAATTGTCAATACGAGGTATTCGTCGTTAATCTTGAACTGTGTAATACGAACTTTAAGGACAGAAGGAGTGCAGAGAAGGACGCGTTAGAGAGTAACTTAGCGAGAAGACAGGATTTGAACTGAGCTTTGCCAGGCAGGTGAGACTGAAACAGGCAGGAGCACAGGAGGGAGGACGCCGCAGGGGCAGACGCTGGCAGAATTAAGTGGCATGTGAGACGATGGTCACAGGCAGACGCCCACCAGTGACTGTCGGGAAAACTTGTTCACCCATTTAAAGATGAATTTAAAGCTAAACAATATCATCTGTCATCTTAATTCTCAGATTGCTGTTTTAATTAGATCATGTTTATTAAGTACTTTGAGTAATCTAAGTTAGCATAGGAACTATATGCAAACAAAACTTATCAATCTGTTAGTATTATTATTACCATCTGAAATGAGGTCTTAGATTTACCACTTTTTCACCCAAGAGCTCAATGTATTTTGACATATACTAAACTCATTTAATCTCACATTGTCTTTTCCACAAATTGGGGTATAGGTGTCCTTGTTTTGCAAATTATGTAACGGCCACTTGCCTGCACTGAAAAGCCATGGCCCAGCAGGTCAGACACTTCAGTTCATGCACGTCCGCTATTACACACCTGATGCTTTCCTGTTCCTCAACTTTCCCTCTCATAAAGAGGTAGCCATCTAAATGGGCTGGTGGAGAGATGACTCAGTAACTTTAATCTTGTCACAGTCTCTCTGAATCTGCTTATTTGTAAAATGGGAATAAGACCTCACAAGACTGCTAGGGAATTAAAGAAAATAATGTGGGTTACAAATGCAAATAAGGTGTTATCTGTTGTTGCTATTATTCTTAACTCACTCCAAGGGAACAGAGCTGTGGTCCTATATATAGGAACTAAGCCAAAGTGCTTTTGATATACATGGTATATACTTGATATACTTGAACTACCGTTTAAAGAAACACATCTCTGTTTATTGAGAAGTTGAATACTTAGGTTTTCTTAACCTTTGAACCTGCAGACACTAGTAAAGTGGCTAACAGTCTATTACCTCAGACCCAGAGGTGAAACCAGAACACAACACAGTCATCTTTCAATTGAAAGGATTATCCACTAAGGGAACTGCCTAAGCCTGGGGTGGCAGATGGGTTCATCTTGGCCAACAAACGTCCCTGACTCCAACCTGCCTGGGCTGCTGTGTGAGAGGATGACTGAGGCCACAGTCAGACTCAGAAGAGTGTCCGATCGATTAGGTTTGAGAGGAGAAAGGTACCTGCCTTCTCTTAGGGCCATTTAATGTCCCCCACCTGATCCTTCATTATTTTGCTGCAGATTAGCATTTCCAATAGAAAATTGAAAGACTAAAACTGAAATAAGTATTTTATAATTTGTTAGCTACTCAGTCAGAAACCTTAGGGAAGAGATTGAATTTAATGGATGAAGCAAGAATGGGACCGGATTACTGACCGAGCGCAAGGCACAGCAAACCCTGCGCTGCACAGTACGGGTCTCGGAAATCACAACACTGTGTCTGTTCACTCCATGTGATGGAGCTGGACAGAGGGAGAAAGCAATTTATAGGATCACTGTATGCTACATTTTAAATTAGTCTTTATATAAACATTTGGTATATTTTGAAAGCAATAAAACCCTATCTTGAACACAGCTGTTCAAACAAAAAGAAACCTAATTTAAAAAAAAAATAGGTCTAAGCTGGGCTCAGTGGCTGTGCCTGTAGTCTCAGCTACTTGGGAGGCTGAGGCAGAAGGATCACTTGAGGCCAGGAGTTCGAGGCTGATAGTGCACTATGACTGCCTGTGAACAGCCCCTGTACTCCAGCGTGGGCAACGTGGCGAGACTCCCTCTCAAAAAAAAAAACAAAACCCCAACAGGCATAGTGATTGGACAATGTAAGTACTGAGTAGCTCTCAGAGTGTTCACCACCAATCACGTAGCAGAATTGAACACAGGGCTTGAAGACAGACCTAGGTTTAAAAACCTGGCTCTGTCACTTAGCTCGGTTATGCTTTGTAAAATTTCTTAAAGTGTCTGAGCCTCAGTGTCCTCGTTTATAGGGTTAGACGAGATGAAGTATGTTAAGCGTCCAGCACATCACAGGCATGTAATGACTGACACTCCCCCTCTCTGATCTTTTATGGCCATAATAAGCAATAACGGTATGATATCTCATTATTCTCTATGAAATCTTTCTGGAGGGTCAGGAAAAATGATGAGTGGTGGAAAGCACCTCTAACCAAGTAAGTATGGAATCAGTAGTCCCTTCTTATTCTACTACATGCTCTGTGTTTCTCATTTTCCTTTCCAACCCTCTTGAGGTCACAAAGAAAGAGACAGAGAGTGAGACCTTTCATACTAACTCAGAGAACAAAGACGTGGAAGAGCTAAGGGCTGGTCTTGGCAAAGTATGAGAAGAACCTTCCTGCCCTGGGAAGGATGAATAAATAAACGTGAACCAAAAGAGTGAACAAGGAGGGATTTGGTGAATCCCCCATGCTGCTGATGTACTTGAATTACTATTCAAAGAAACACATTTCTATTTACTGAGAAACAGATTAGTTTTTTCAACCTTTGAACCCACAGATGCTAAGTAATAAATATAAAATAAATAAGTATATCACTTAGATGCTAAATACACTTTGTTGACAAGTAGAGCAGGATATCAGAAGCAATCTACCTTACTCACAAAATACAAAATGTGACAAAGGGAAAATCAGGAATGCAGACTATGTACACGTATAGATAGGTATTGATCTAAACAGTCACTTTTACCAAGTCTAGCGTTGTTTGCTCACCACAAAAAAGGTGTCCACAGTTTGTTTCAACAGGGAAGGAGGCTTGATGTAAACAGATCGGACAGTACATGTCAGTGTAGAACTGCTGTCGAGCAGCAGCGGGTGCATCCTGGTGAGAAGATACGTGCGCATATTTATATGTGACACACGAGTTCTCAGCAACATCTTACGTTAAATAATACATTTAAGAATACAGTCAATAGTGTGTAATCCTCGTCAAATTTTAGATGGGTAATATCACAGGTCTTATAATTTTGATAAAGTTAGAAGGCTGTACTGTTGTTTTATTTAAGCTGCATGACTTCTACCTTCCTTCCTGAAAACAATTTAAAGATAAATTGACTCAGGAGTTCCTCTTTTCCTCTCTTGGAATGAGTAAGTTATTCTGCGTAACGCAAGACTGAGCTAATGCGTACACTAAAAATAAGATATCAAACTATTTTCTAAGTGGCTTATTTTCATTTATAACAGCTTTTTTCATTTTAACACTTGTCCTCTTGCCAAGTATTGCATGTATGCTGTACCTCACAAGAGATCAGAATTAAACTTACAGAGAAGAATATTTGGTCATCAGAAAAATTTAAGACCACCGGTAATTTCAACTTAATTCTCCACATGGTCATATAAGTAAATATCCACATGTTTCTCAGTTACATCAGTGTTGTGATTGAATAGGACTGTTAAGTAGAATTACCAGTATGAGAAGCATCCAGATATCAAAGACCCCACTAGAATGTAAGTACCGTGAGGAAAAAGAATTTATCTGTAGGACTTGTAGTACCTCAAAACCTAGAAAAGTGTCTAGCACCAGTACATAATGAGTATCTTTTTAAATACTTACTTATCAAAAACTATTTTGATAGTACCCAGCACACATCTTATAAAGTAGCTAGCATTAAAAACATCTAATTAAAGGAAAAAGTATCAAATTCGCTAAATATGAACTGTTCTTAATTGAATCAGATTTTTGCCACCCAAAAAACCATAATTAAAATTTCATATTTCCTAAAACAGTCCTAAATTATCAGAATATTCTGTAATTCAAGATCATAATAGTCATTTATGTCACTTTTAATCATACAAAAAATGTGCAGCACCTAATGTTCCCCTCTCCGTCTTTTCTCATTTTTTTTTAGAAATTGACAAAAATCCTATAAACAGTCATGTCTGTGATGGCCAAGAGAACTTTCTGCAGTAATGGAAATCTTTATCAGCACTGTCCAATACAGTAGCCATGAGCCACATGTGGCCATTGTGTACTTGAAATGTGGCCAGTGTGACTAAAGTACTGAATTTCAAAGTGTATTTAATTTTAACTGATTTAAACAGCCACATGTGGTTAGTGGCTGCCATACTGGACAGCACAGACTTGCTAGGTCGTTAGCCTTGTTCTAACTCTGAGAGCTCTATGCCATGCCTGAGGAAGGCGTGGGGCGGACGAATGGGACGGTGCTGCAGAGAACTCTGGAAGATTCCTCTCAGTCTGGGACTCCTACATAGCTGAACCTATTCATATAGTTGCTAGTGTGAGAATTTAAGCAAATCTTAATGATCTAATATGTTAATAGGAATAATAATAGTTGCCTTACTCATCATGTTTGAAGATTAAATAAGATAGTTGTGAAAGCACATTGTAAATTATAAAACACTATCCTAAGATGAATTATTGATAATAATTCTGGAACTGAGTATTACTAATATGCTTAAATTATTCTTGCATCAGTGAATTTAAGTTCCATGAGGATAGGAATTTTTATCTGTATAGTTCACAATTAAACTCCCAATGCTTAGAAAATGTCTGGCATATGGTAGAATTTCAAAAATTATTTGGTGAATGGATAAATTTTAAAACTCTTATTGGAACTAAAGTTTGATCAGGTAGGAAAGCAAGAAATAATAGTTTTGACACTACATCTCGTTCAGGCCAATTAGACAGTGATTACTGCTGCACTAATAAATTATAGGAAAACTGCTGTCTTTTAAGGCAAATTAATAATAATCAAAATATGAAAACATCTAGATTAATAGTAGGCAATTTGCCTAATCTAAAATATACAATCTATAGAATAATATAAGGTAATTTAAAGCAGGAAAGAAGCCTAGTTCCAAAAAGTAACTTATTAATGTTTCCTCATAATTTCATATGTGAAGGGAGTTACAACATCTACTCCTTACATAAATGCATACTCATATAACAGTACCTGCTCAGTTTGAAGTTGTTCTCGAAGCACCCTTACTAGCTCTTGGTTTTCCGGGTGAATATTTTGATGTACATTTCTGTTGAATAGAAGAATATAATAAACTTTGAATAAAAAATATTGTCAGATGAATCCGTTTTCTTTATGGGTCTAACTTTTAACTTAGAACTACTGTTAACTTAATAAATGTAAGTGATGGCATATAACTGCCCTTCAATTCCAGGACTGTACATTCCAGGCATTCTGTGGCAAGTTCTTCCGAGATCACGGATCATTAGCTGATTCCAGGTTAAAATGGCGAATGATAGAATCCAGAGGCCTCGTACCTGGGGATTTGTTGTCATTGCTTACAAATAATACAAGAGCAATTAACACATTTTTTTTGTGTGGAATTCCTTCAAAATAAGCAGTTACATAGTTTTACATATTATTATGCATTTGAACACTTTTCCACATTTAATTAGGTCTTTCTCCTAACTTTTCAGGTATGAGGGGACAAGAACAGAACAGAAACTAAAATTACACAATGTAGAAAAGCCAAAACTTAATATACTGCTAATGACATTAACAATTAAAATGGAAAATCAAAGGCAAGAAGTTAGTGGCTGATACAATCAGATGGGCTACGACATGAGAGTATTGTAAAGTAGATGGTCAGGTTGGCAGCGTGGGGGTGAAGATTTATATTTGAATCACAGCTTATTTCATTTGGCTATAGATGTTTTTTCTAAATTTAAATGTCTTGAACAACAATATTTTAAGTCTGCACAGTCTCAGGGTTACTCTATAGAAGAGCCTTTAACCTCTGGGTAAGCTAATATTCAACTCTAATATCCTAATGGGATAGGAAAAAGTAAATCCATCCTATGATAATTCAATTTTTAGTAAAAAATGCAAATTTTAGAAAAGAAAACTGACAAAATATAACCATTAGTTCAGAGAAGACATAAAAGTAATTTGAAGTCAGAGATCTAAATAGAAACTCAACATAAATGTAATGAAACTACTTGAACTCTGTTTAAACCCCTTAAACTTTGATGGATTCTTTATTTTAGAATAGGTTACATTCTTATGACTAAATAGATGATCTATGACATAAAGCTATCTCTATATGAAAGCAATCTGTCAAGAAGAGATAGATCTAGCACAGGAACCATCTCATTTAAATACCAGTGAATAACTAGCTAAATGGCATCTCTCTGCCCTTTGAGAATAGAAAACCATTTTCTTTTCATTGGAAAAAAATAAGGATGACATTTCACAGTACAGATAACGAATCATGTGACCGGAAGGTTCCTTGGCTGCTTTCTATAAAAGATGTAGGCATTTTAAAATCTGATAATAGAGGCCAGGCATGGTGGCTCACACCTGCAATCCCAGCACTCTGGGAGGCCAAGGTATGAGGATCATTTGAGGTCAGGAGTTCAAGACCAGCCTGAGCAAGAGTGAGACCCCATCTCTACCAAAAAGAGGAAAAAATAGCTGGGCATGGTGGTGCACGCCTATAGTCCCAGCTTCTCAGGAGGCTGAGGCAGGATGATCACTTGAGCCCAGGAGTTGGAGGTTGCAGTGAGCTATGATGATGCCACTACAGTCTAGCCTGGGCAACAGAGTGAGACCTTGTCTTAAATGAATGAATAAATGAATAAATAAATAAGTAGCTTAAGAAGGAAAAACAAAAATATTTTTAAAAAATTAATTATAGCTACAAAACACTGTGGAAATGGAAAGACAGCCTGTGTTCATAGGTTGGAAAGCTTAACATTGTTAAGATAAAAATACTAGCCAAAGTGATCTATCTACAGATTCAGTGCAATCCCTATCAAAATCTCAATGGCATTCTTTTTTTTTTTTTTTTTTTTTTTTTTGCTTATCAATCTTTATTCAGTTCTCCTAGGGGCGGGGGCTGGGGCTGGGAGCGTTGCCTCCTTTCCTGTGCTCTTGCGCCTCCCATCCCAGGGCTCCACTGGGCTCAGTGTCCTGTGTTAGGGGAAGGTTCAATGGCATTCTTTATAGAAATAGAAAAACTCATCCTAAAATGCATATGGAATCTTAAAAGGAAGCCCAAATAGCCAAAATGATCTTGAAAAAGAAGAAAATAAAAGGACACACATTTCCTGACTCAAAAACTTACTGCAAAGCTACAGTAATCAAAACAGGGTAGTAGTGTCATAAGGACATATAAATCAATGGGATAGAACATAGAGCTCACAAATAAACTCTCACATATATGGCTGCTATAGACTGAATGCTTGTGTCCCCTACCCCTTGCCAAAATTTACATATTGAAACCCTAATCCCTAATGTGACCGTATTTGGAGATGGGACCTTTTGGAGGTAATTAGGTCATGAAGGTGGTCCCTGAATGACGGGATTAGTGCCCTTATAAGAAGACACAGGGGAGAGCTTGCTTCCTGTCTCTACTCTGCCATGTGAAGCTACAACAGGAAAAACAGCCATCTGCAAACCAGGAAGTGGACTCTTGCCAGACACCACCTGACAACACCTTCATCTTGGACTTCCCAGCCTCTGGAACTGTGAGAAAGCACTGTTTGTTGTTTAAGTCATCCAGTCTATGGTTATTTAACAACCCAAACTGACTGAGACAACGGTCAATTGATTTTTGACAAGAGTAACAAGACTATTCAATGGGGAAAGTACAGTCTTTCAGTAAATGGTGCCAGGAAGACTGAATATCCACATGCAAAATGGACCCTTAGCTTACAACATATATGAAAATTAAATGAAAATGTATCAAAGAATTAAACTTAAGAGTTAAAACTACTATGGAAATCAGTATGGAGATTTCTCAAAGAACTAAAAGTAGATCTACCATTCAATCCTGCAATCCCGCTATGGGTATCTACCCAAAGGAAAATAAATCATTATATAAAAAAGACATCTGCACTTGTAAGTTTATTGCAGCAGAGTTCACAATTGTAAAGTTATGGAATCAACCTAAGTGCAGAACTGATGAGTGGATAAAGAAAATGTGATATATGTATTATGGAATATTACTCAGCCATAAAAAAGCATGAAATAATGGCTGTTGGAGCAACTTGGATGGAACTAGAGGCCATTATCCTAAGTGAAGCAATTCAGGGTCAGAAAACCAAATACCACATGTTATCACTTACAAGGGGGAGCTAGGCTATGGCTATGTGTAGTCACACAGAGTGGTATAATGAGCATTGGGGACTCTGAGAGTGGGAGGCTGGAAGGGACACGAGGGATAGAAAATTACCTATTGGGTAAAATGTACACTATTCATATTCTGTTCATGGAACAACAGAGCCTGGGTGACAGCATACTGTTGAGACCTACAGCTCAGAAAAAAAGATTTCTTTCACTGACAATGCATCTGATCACCCAAGAGCTCTGATGGAGATGTATAAGGAGATTAATGTTGTTTTCATGCCTGCTAACACAACATCCATTCCATAGCCCATGGATCAAGGAGTAATTTTGACTTTCAAGTCTTATTATTTAAGAAATACATTTTGTAAGGCTATAGCTACCATAGAGAGTGAGTGTGCTGAAGGAGCTGGGCAAAGTCAGCTTAAAACCTTCTGGAAAGGATTCACCATTATAGATGCCATTAAGAATATTCATGATTCATCAAAGGAGGTCAAAATACCAACATTCCAAACATCAGTTTGGAAAAAGTTGATTCCATCCCTCATGGATGACTTTGAGGGGTTCATGACTTTAGTGGAGGAAGTAACTGCAGATGTGATGGAAGCAAGAGACCTGGAACTTCTAGAATTAGAAATGGAGACTGAAGATGTGACTGGCTGCAATCTCATGATCAAACTTGAATGGATGAGGAGCTGCTGCTTATGAATGAACAAAGAAAGAGGTTTCTGGAGATGGAATCTGCTCCTGGTGAAGACGCTGTGAACATTGTTGAAATGACAACAAAGGATTTAGAATGTTACGTAAACTTAGTTGATAAAACAGTAGCAGGATTTGAAAGGATGTACTCCAATTTTGAAAGAAGTCCTACTGTGGATAAAATGCTATCAAATAGCATCGCATGCTACAGAGAAATCTTTCATGAATGGAATAGTCAACAGATGCAGCAAACTTCACTGTTTTCTTAAGAAATTGCCACAGCCACCCCACCCTTCAGCAACCACCACCCTGATCAGTCAACAGCCATCGACATCAAGACAAGACCCTCCACTGGCAAGAAGATTATGACTGGCTTAAGGTTCAGATGATTGTTAGCATTTTTAGCGATTAAGTATTTTTTAATTAAGGTATACACATTTTTTAGACATAATGTTATTGCACACTTAATAGATTATAGTATAGTGCAAACATAACTTTTATATGCACTAGGAAACCCAAAATTTGTGTGACTCACTCTATTGCTATATTTGTTTTATTGAGGTTGTCTCGGAACTGAACCCTCAATATCTCTGAGGTATGCCTGTATCTGATAATAATACCAGAATATATAAAAAACTCTTATAACTCAAACACAAAATAGAAAACCACCTAATTCAAAAATAAGCAAAGACTTGGATAGATATTTCTCCATAAAAGACAAATGGTCAATAGACACGAAATGATGTTCAACATCATTACTCGTTAAGGAAACAGAAATCAAAACCACAATGAGATACTACTTTCATACCTCTGAGGATGGTAATTATTTAAAAAAATAAAAAGAAAATAACAAGTTTTGGTGAGGATGTACAGAAACTGGAGCCTTGCTAGCAGGAGTGTAAAATAGGGCAGCTGCTGTGAAAATCAGTTTGCAGGGTTCCTCAAAAGTCAAACATAGAATCACCATATGGCCCTGAAATGCCGGCTGAAAACGGGACTCAAGCAGATACTTGCACACCAGCATTCGCAGCACCGTCACTCACAACAGGCCAAGAGATGGGAATGACCCGAATGGCCACTAACAGATGAACGGATAAACAAAATGTGCTATATACATGCAATATTATTTAGTTATAAAAAGGAAGGAAATTCTAATATGTGCTACAGTATAAATGAACTTTGAAAACATTATGTTAAGTGAAATAAGCCAGACGCAAAAGGATATAATTGTAGGAATCTACTTTACAAGGTACCAAAAATAGGCTAATTCATTGGGACACAAAGGAGAAGAGAGGTTCCCAGGGGCTGGTGGAGGAGGAACAGGGAGTTATTTATTTGAAAAGGTGTAGCGTTTCTGTTTGGGGTATGAGAAAGTCCTGGAAGTAGACAGTGATGATGGTTACACAACAACGTGAATATACGTAACACCACTTAAAAATGGCTAAAAGGATAAATTTATGTTATGTACATTTTACCACAATACAAAAAGTGAATTATAATGACTAAAATACATTACGAAAAAGAGACTTGTTTGAATTTTAAACTATACGTGCTACCCGCCTCTGACCCATCACTGACTGACTCCCTCAGTTGAAGTTAGTGTTCCGACTGCCAATTCTAGCTGAGTCTACAGAGCTGGGCAGAAACTTAAACTGACTCCCGCCCAGTCACAGGACAGACTCAAGACGACGTCCAGGAAAACGGGAACACCTTATGTAATTTGAAAAGGTATTTCTAAGGTTGAGCCAAAATCTCATTATTTATCTCTACCAACTGGCCCTGGTTCTGCCATGAAGCCGCACAGAATAAATCTATTTCTTTAACAAAATGAGCTCTCATCACATTTAAAGGTAGCTTTTATGTCCAACGGTCCCTTTCCCCACGCCAGATATCCCCAGGGCCTTCCAGCATTTTACATGATTTTTTTCTGTAGCTTTCCTCATTTTGACAATCTCTCCTGAATGTTTTCCTGTTTAAAATGCTTGTCCCAAACCGAATATAATCCAGATGTGGCCTTTAGCTGATTATTTTTTATCAATGCAGCCCATACCATTACGGTTTTGGCATCTGCAACATACAATTGCCTTACTAAACGGAAACTTTTTAGTTTGGGCTTCGTATCATTCCAGTCTGTGGGAAAAAAGCTTTTATTATACAAGTATCAATAATAAATATTCACAGTAGAGAAATCAGAAAATAACAGAAAAAATATTTAAAAATAAAATTAATCTTAGAATTTTAGCTGTAATAGGCTACTTTACTCATGGTTTTGTGATCTGTTTTTCTTCTGTTTTTCTTTCTCTTTTTAAAATTCATCCTCACTGAAACTTTGTACCCTTTGACTAACATCTTCCCAGCCCCTGGCAACCACCATTCCACTCCGTGCTTCTAGGAGTTAAACTTTTTTAGATTTCACGTATAAACGGGATTATGTAGTATTTGTCTTCCTATGCCTGGCTTATTTCAGTTAGTACAATGTCCTCCAGGTTTGTCCGTATTGTTGCGAATGGCAGAACTTCCTGTTTACGACTGAATGGTATTCCATTCTATATAATACCCACGCCACATTTTCTTTATCTATTTATCCACCAATAGACACTTGATTTGATTCCACATTTTAGTTATTGTAAATAATGCTGAAATGACATGGCAGTGCAGATATCTTTTTGACATACTGATTTAATTTCCTTTTGATATATACCCAGAAGTGCAATTGCTGGATCATACAGCTAGTTCTATTTTTAACTTTTTGAGGAACCTCCACACTGTTTTCCACAGAGACTGTGCCATTTTACACTCCCACCAATAGTGTACCAGGGTTCCTGTTGCTCCACATCCTTGCCAACACAGCTCTTTTGACTTATCTTTCATCTTTTTTCCCCATCTTTTTGATAATAGCCATTCTAACAGATATGACATAGTATCCTTGTGGTTTTAATTCACATTTGCCTGGTGACTAGTGATGTTGAACATTTTTTCTTATACCTATTGTTGGCCGTTTGTAATTCTTCTTTTGAGAAATGTCTATTCAGGTCCTTTGAACATTTTTTAATTCAGTTATTTGTTTTTATGCTATTTTTAAATCAAGTTTGAGTTCCTTACATATTTTGGGTATTAATGCCTTACCAGATGTATGGCTTACAGATATCTTTCTCCCAATCTATAGGTTGTCTGTTCACTCTATTGATTGTTCCCTGTGCTGTGCAGAAACTATTTGGTTTGATGCGATCCCATTTATCTATTTTTGATTTTGTTACCTATGCTTTTGAGGTCATAGTAAAAAAAAAAAAAATCATTGCCCAGACAATGTTAAGAAACTTATTCCCTGTGTTTTCTTCTAGAAGTTTCAAGTCTTATGTTTTAGTGTTTAATCCATGTTGAGTTGATTTTTGTAAATGTTGTGAGATAAGGAACCAATTTCCTTCTTCTGCATGTAGATGTCCAATTTTCCCAATACCCTTCATCAAAGAAACTATTCTTTTCCCATTGTGTGGTCTGGCACCTTTGTCAAAGAACTGACCATAAATGCATGGATTTACTTCTGGGCTCTCTATTCTGTTCCATTGGTCTATAACATCTGTTCTCAATACCATTACCTCACTATTTTGATAAATGTAGCTTTGTATCATATTTTGAAGTCAGGTAATATGATGCCTCCAGTTTTGTTCTTTTTAAGCAAGATTGCTTTGGCTATTTGGGTGCTTCTGTGGGCCTGTATACATTTTAGGGTTGTTTTCCTATTCCTGCGAAAAATGTCACTGGAACTGACAAGGATTGCATTGAACCTATAGATCTCTTTGGGTAAGTATGGACATTTTAACAACAAACATTTTAACAACAATAATTCTTCCAATCCACAAACACAGGGTATCTTTCCATTTATTTATGTCTTCTTCAATTTCTTTCATTAATGGTTTATAACTTTCAGTATACAGACCTTTCTCCTCCTCAGTTAACTTTATTCCTAAGGGTTTTTTTTTTTTTACACTTTTGTAAATGGGATTGTTTTCTTGACTTTCTTTTCAGATAGTTCATTGTTAGTGTATACAAACACTACTGATTTTTGTATATTGACTTTGTATCCTGCAACTTTATTGAGTTCCTATATTAGTTCTAAAAGTTTTTTGATTGAGTTTTTAGACTTTTCTATATATAAGATCGAATCATCTATAGAGACAATTTTACTTCTTCCTTTCCAATTTGGATGCTTTTTATTTCTTTTTCTTGCCTAATTATTGTGACAAGAACATCCAGTACTATGTTGAATAGAAGCGGTGAAAGTAGGCATCCTTGTCTTGTTCCTGATCTTAGAGGAAAAGCTTTCAGCTTTTCATTGTTGAGCATGATGTTAGCTGTGGTCTTGTCGTATGTGGCCTTTACTAGGTTAAGGTACATTTCTTCTGAGCGTTTTTATCATGAAAGCATGTTGAATTTTGTCAAATACTTTTTCTGCAATTATTGAGATGATCATGTGATTTTTGTTCTCCATTTTGTTAATGTGGTGTATCATGTTTATTGATTTGAGTATGTTTAACCATACTTGCACCCCATGATAAATACCACTTGGTTACAGTATATGACCCTTTTAATGACTAGTCTTATGTTGAGAATTTTTGCATCTATGTTTATCAGGGATATTGGCTTATAACTTTCTTTTCTTGTAGCATCTCTATCTGGCTTTGGTATCATGGTTATGCTGGCCTCAGAGAATAAGCTAAGAATTGTTCCCTCTTCAAGTTTTTGGAAAAGTTTGAGAAGAATTGGTGTTAGTTTTTCTTTCAATGGTAGAACTACATAATTTCCTTCCTTTTTAAGGCTTAATATTATTCCATTGTGCATATATCCATTCATCTGTGGATGGACACTTGGGTTGCTTTCACTTTTTAGTGCTAATGTGAATAATCCTGCTATAAACATGGGTAGACTAATATCTCAAGTCTCTGTTTTCAGTTCTTTTGGGTATAGAGCCAGAAGAAGAACCGCTGGATCATATGGTTATTCTACTTTCAACTTTTTAAGGAACTGCTATATTGTTTTGCACAGGTGCAGCACCATTTTACCTTCCCACCAACAGTGTACAGGGTTTCAATTTCTCCACATCCTCACCAACACTTGTTATTTGGTGTTTTTTTGACAGTAGCCATCCTAATGGGTGTGAGGTGGTATCTCATTGTGGTCTTAATTTTGCATTTCCCGAATGATTAGCGATGTTAAACATCTTTTCATGTGCTTACTGGCCATTTGTATATCTTCTCTGGAGAAATTTTTATTCACATCATTTGCCCACTTATTAGTTGGGTTGTCACTTCATTATTGAGTCGTGAGTTTTTTATATATACTACCTACAAATGCCTTATAAGATACACGATTTGCAAATATTTTCTTCTATTCACAGGTTGTCTTTTCGCTTTCATGATGATGTTCTTTGAAGCATAAAAAGTTATTGATTTTAATTAAGCTTCTCTACTTTTTCTTTTGTTGCTCATGCTTTTGGTATCACATCTAAGATCCTTTCCCAAATCCAAGGTCATGATAACTTACTCCTATGTGTTCTTCTAAAAGTATTACAGTTGTGGCTCGTATATTTAGACCTTTGACCATTCTGAGCTACTGTGAGGTGCTACGGGTCAACTTCATTCTTTTGCACACGGCTACCCAATTGTCCCAGCACCATGTGTTGAAATCTTTTCCCACTGAGTGGTTTTGGCACATGTGTCAAAGGTCAGTTGACTGTAGATATATGGCTTGACCACTTTTGAATCTTGATTCTGTTGTACCAACACATTAGCTGTCCATCTCAACTGACAATTTAATAAGCATGCTTCTTATGTCTTCTTCATCCAAGTTGCTATTAAAATTGAATAGACCAGTCCCAACAACAGAGCCCTGCAGCAATATACAGTGTCCTCCTTTTTGGTTTACATTAAAACCTTAGTCAGGACTCCTAAGAACAAGCTGCCAACCAGTTATGAACTCTCTTAAGTCTGCTATCATCTAGTCATCATTCCCCCCATTATATCCACAAGTGTGTCGCCAGTGTCACTCTGGATTATCACTCTGTAACATGCCCTATTGGAATTAAGATGATGTTACGATAATAAGAGACTATCAAGCCGGGCATAGGTGACTCACACCTGTAATCCCACACTTTGGGAGGCTGAGAAGCGAGGATTGCATGAGGCTAGGAGTTTGAGACCAGTCTGGGCAACATAGTGAGACCCCATCTCTACAAAAAATAAAAAAAAAAATAGTTGGGCATGGTGGCACATGCCTATAGTCCCAGCTCTTCAGGAGGCTAAGACAGGAGGATCGCTTCAGCCCAAGGCTACTGTGAGCTACGGTCAGGCCACTGCACACCAGCCTGGGTGTCTCCAAAAAAAAAAACAAGAAAAAAAAGAGACTATCAATGCAGAGGTAAAAGAGTAAATTAATCACCATTTTTTCAAGTGTCCACATTTTGTTTAATAATCCTTTCTACAATTTTTACAAGAAAACATACTGATTTGCAATTTTTAGAATTAACCTTTTTTTAATTTTGTACTTTGTTCATTTCTGTTTTCAATGATATATATAAAATTTTATTTATCTTCATTTCTTAAATTTCTACTTTACTACCTAGTCCCTGCATATTGATATATAGACATCTGACACTTTTAAATATTATTCCTGATTCTATAATAGTTAATTAAGATTAATTAAAATTAATTCAAGTGAGAATGGCTTTTATCAAAAAGTCTTAAAACAATAAATGTTGGCAGATAGGAACACTCATACACTGCTGGTGGGACTCCAAGCTAGTACAACCTCTATGGAAAGTAATATGGAGATACCTCAAAGAGCTACAGGTAGAGCTACCATTTCATCCAGCAATCCTATTACTGGGCATCTACCCAAAGGAACAAAAGACATTCTATAAAAAAGACATCTGCACTAGAATGTTTACAGCAGCACAATTCACAATTGCAAAGATGTGGAAACAACCCAAGTGCCCATCAATACATGAGTGGATTAATAAAATATGCTATATGTATACCATGGAGTTCTACTCAGCCACAAAAAAAAAAAAAATGGTGATCCAGCACCTCTTGTATTATCCTGGATAGAGCTGGAGCCCATTCTACTAAGTGAAGTATCATAAGAATGGAAAAACAAGCACCACATGTACTCACCATCAAATTGGTATTAATTGATCAACACTTATGTATACATATAGTAGTAACATTCATCAGGTGTCAGGCAGGTGGCAGGGGAGGAGGAGATGGGTATATTCACACCTAATGGGTGTGGTGTGCACCGTCTTGGGGATGGACATGCTTCAAGCTCTGACTCCACAGGACAAAGGCAATATATGTCACCTAAACATTTGCACCCTGCTAATATAATGAAATTAAAAAAAAAAGAGCTGCGTGCAGTGGCATGTGCCTATATTTCCAGGAACTTAGGAGTCTGAGGTGGGAGCACTGCTTGAGCGTAGGAGTTTGAGTCCAACCTAGGCAACATAGCAAGACTCCATCTCTAAAAAATAAAATTAAAAAGTAACTATTAAGTAAATAAAATTAATTCTAATCTCAATTCTCTTTAAACTTTCCAAGTCTTTTTCTACCTCAGTTTTTCTATTAAAAAACTGAAAATATTTTGCACTAATTATCTATATCACCTACAAGTTGATAGATTCAATTATGAAATTTTTTTTTTTTTTTTTTGAGACAGAGTTTTGCTCTGTTGCTGTGGCGTCAGCCTAGCTCACAGCAACCTCAAACTCCTGGGCTAAAGCGATCCTCCTGCCTCACCCTCCCGAGTAGCTGTGCGTACCACCACGCCAGGCTAATTTTTTTTCTATTTTTAGTTTCACAGCTAATTTCTTTCTATTTTTTTAGTAGAGACGGGGTCTTGCTCTTGTTGAGGCTGGTCTTGAAATCCTGACCTCAAGCGATCCCCCCGCCTCGGCCTCCCAGAGTGCTAGGATTACAGGCACGACCCACCATGCCCAGCCTTAAAATATGAATGATGAATTTATATATTATCTGAAGAGACAGTTAATGACAGGAAAAATATATGTTAGCATTCAGAGCCCAATGGAAAATATTAATAAAATATCTTAGTAAATATCTACAATCACTAACATCTATCACTTGCTTTTCATATTAAGTATTACATGTTACTAGGAGGCAAAAAGTCAATGGCCCTTGTAAATATATAATTTTGTCCTTTAGTCTCACCTGAAAAGTGCATATACCAGGGTAGCAACCAAAGCGAAACTGACCACAACTGCCACAAGTACCTGGTCACTTACTCCTTCTATAACTGAATCATCATCCAGTTTCAAACTCTGAACTTCACGTTGATATCTGGCCATTACAGGTCTAAAATATGAAGAAACAGGAAAAAAGTTACAAATAACACAGTGAAAATGAAATATACTAATAAAAGCAATATAAATATAACTGACTTCTAATACCTTTAATTTTTGTAGCACCCACATACGGTAGGCTGCATTCAGCACAACTCCAGTGGGTAGTGTCCTGTTATTGAGTTCTTTAAAATTTTCCAGACACACTATTTTGGGAAGTGCAAAATTCTATTTCCTTTAAGAAAAACAATTACTATAATCTATCATCCTTTATATCTTTTAAAATAAAATTTTTAAAAATAGTTTTTCTTCTTCAAGCTTAGCTCTTTTAATTTTAAGAAAAAAGACATTCTTGCCCAACTGCTCTTTTCTTACTCCTGAATAACAGACAAATTCTCCAAGTAGATCAGATCCCTCTTTTCCCTCACAGCACCAAATGTCTTATGGAATTTACCCTGTATGGATGGGAAGGGAAATATATTGTAGTCTTTGGTAAACATTCCTATATTACCTAGCATATGCCCTGTACACAGCAGAACCTAGTAAATATTTGTTTAAATAACAGTGCCTTTCCATGCTTACAGTGATAATAATTTGAAAGGCAAAACACACTTAGGCTATAGGATATTTATATTTACATCAAGACATTTGAATTAATGAAAATTTTGGTACTTGAAAAACTATTAGCCTCACCTGAAACTAAGCTCAGCTTACGATTCAGAATTCTTTGAATTGCCTGGAATATAGAATCACTCTGAGGAAAAAAGGGAGGATATGAAACTCTCCGTCCCATACTATAAACTAGAGCAAAAGGGTAGCCCCCAATTCTATAGGTATGAGGGGAGATAGCCCAACCACATTAGAGTCCAAATATCACAGGTAATTCATATTTTTTTCAGATGATAAAACAGTAAAGTTCAAAGTCTTACAAGATACCTAAAGAGAAATAAATATTCAATTAAATATGAGATATTAATAATTAAAATAAAGTTCTGCACTTATGTAACTTATTGAACTGAAAAGAGTTTATCCAATATCATCATTAATCAGGTATTTTGAGTGTGAAAGTCTTAATATCTTTGAAAAGAATCTGAACTGGCTGCTAGTAAGAAAATCGCCACTCATGGAAGAAACCTAAGCAAACAGATCAAAGGCAGTTTTCTTCAGCTTTACACATAGTAATAGCCTGACGCATCAGGAACTTTCTAATGACAGGTTTCAAATACCCATTATAAAGGTGCACACCAGGAATCTCAGGGAAGGAGCTCTGATTTCAGTATATTCATTCAAAAGAACAGTCAAACTGCCCAACTGAAACTGAAGAGAGCCTCAGATAATCTAGGAGTGGGCCATGTAATCAATTCAGATTTTTATTTTATTAAGTTTTCTCTTTTTCAATTAGAGAGTCTATGACTGTGTCAAAAGTCCTAAGGGCAGTGAGAACTACTTGCATCTGCTCAAAGACAAACAGAATGTTATTTCCTGTGCCAAGATTCCCAGCCTCTAATTAATTCACAGAGTTGTGATGGTTAAACCAAATTAACAGAGGCAAAAGTACCTTGTAAACTGAGTGCACCAACAAATATGTTATAATTTCTACTGCTTACATTTTCTCCTATTCTATACATTTAGGCAGTTTACTACCTTGTACTTAAAAAAAAAATGCATTACATTTGTTTCTATGTCCTTCCAGGTGCAATTAGTGTTAATGTGACTGAATTCTGTGCAATTATACCCTTAAGATAGCGCTTCACGCATACTTCCAAGAGCTCAGAGATCCAGGATGCTTTAAGTGTTGTGTGGCCACATAATTTTATTTGCATCATTCTACAGCGGAAGTTCTCAATGTTGCTGAGAGGAACAGAGAGGTCCACTGCATTGTCCCGTCGTGTGGAAATCCCAACTAAACCTGGGGCTGTCAGTGGAGATCCACTAATTGTGTTTGACCTGCTTGTTGGGGGCTTTAATAGTTTTGAAGAAACTGTCTTAGTTTTTCTTACAATCGGAGTAAAAAAGGAACTGTAAGTGTTAGTGGCTCAAAAATGAGGTATTAAAACACTACTTCATTTTGGAAAGAGGCTGCTCTGATTTAAAACTACAGGAGATAAAACAATAAAAAAAAATTTCCACTTGCCGAGATAACATAATACCTCAGTCTTGAAAATGAATTCCAGAATCAATCTGGACTTCAGTTCTCCAACTTTTGTTTTTCACAGTCAGTGCTTATCCAGAACTAAACAGTGCTATTGATTTTGTCCAATAGCATATGTTCTAAAGTGAAGCCCAGACATTTGCTGCTTGGACATTAAGAGCCCTGGATTTTTAGTTCCGATTCTGCTACCAAAACTGTGTAAAAATAAATTAAAAACTATTAGAACCCCCCAAACACTTTAAACCTCGAGAGAGATGTTACCGTGACCTGAGTCCATAATGTGTTTACAATTCTGCTTCTCAGATTATAGTTTAACTCTCTTCCTCATTGTTCTTGTTCTATAAATGACTCGAAAAGACCAGAGATCAGACTTCCCCCTTCCAATCACTGATCTTTATTATAGATTAACTGCCTCCTTTATTGTCCTGTATCTAACTCAAACCACATAGTGCCCCAAACAGGGACCTGTAACAGTGACATCTTCAGCATAAAATGTTAAATATACCTTCCCCGCCCCACAACAAAACAGAACACCTCAGCTAATCAGATCGTTATAACTGTACATTAAGCCTTACATAAAAAGATATTAAAATTCTCTTAAACGTCCCTAAACTTTATCTGTATAAACAATCCCAAACTTCTACACTTTGGAACACTGGCTTCCATTCTTTAAAATCTGTACTTTCCCGGGTGGCCAGTCCTCAACCTTTACACTTAAATAAACTCTCATTAAACTAGATTCTGACCTCTTTACTAATTTTAGGTTAACAACTGTAACCCCACTTTATCTATCAGGACTGCTCATTTTCTGCAAAATGTTAAAGTTGGATTTGATGATTTCTTAGTTCCTTCCACCACATTTCTCTGATTCAGAGTTTTGGAAGAAAAAAGAGTCAGGCAAGATAAAAACCAAAGGTTAAAGTGGTTATAGTGGGCAGCTGGGCCAGGAGAGCCAGACCTTCAGCATTCCTAGGACAGTTTTACAGTTTGAATTCTTTCAAGTATCTATGACTTTAACAACAGAAATACAGCCAGCACTGGCTTCCTCCCCAGAGATGTGATCAGCCTTCAGTGTACATTCAATGCCCTTCCTCACCTCCTGTCCAGGCACTGTTTCCTCCGTGGGGGCGGGGGGGGGCTCCTAAATACCTCAGTGAGGCCAATGGGAGGCCACAGGGCGTGTCAATCGCTGCACTCCTTCCCTCCAACATGAACTTCCTTTTTTTTTAAGACATTACTCAAAATAATGTTTATACAGATGCCAAATATTTATGGATGGCCCACCCAAAATTGATCATAGTTGAATTTTAGAATACATATTATACTTAATTGCTTTACCTTCAAAACTTATGATTATTAATCATAGAATGTTAAACACTTAGTTCCAAGTATACAAAATAACATCTCACTGGATTTATTTTTTTCATGTTATTTGAAGGTTTTGTTGCAGGGGTTTTTGGACCGAGATTTGATTATTACATATTGTGTGTTTGTATCAAAATATCACATGTACCCCATAAACATGTACAACTATAATGCATCCATAAAAATTAAAAATAAACTTTAAAAAAATGAACTCCTTTCAATAAGAACCACATCTTATTCCCTTGAGTAGTGCACAGGATCTTCCATGTTGTAGGGGCCACTAAATGCTGCCTACATGAAACCAAAAACTAGGTTATTAAATGCATAGAACATGGTAATGACTTCATGGGATCCCGCCAAATACGAAAATAAGAGTTACTCACACTCAGGAACTGGCTTTGTTACTGCTTAGCTGGCTAAGTCTTACTGAGGAGTTCCTTAATACAGCAGCGAAGCATAAGCTTTGGAGTCAGACAACTGTGTACTTACCTGAAGTCTGAGTCTCAGAGTCATCATATGTAAAATGCATAAAATTAGGCTGAACCATATCAAACTGCCATTTTTTTAGCGGAAAAAAAAAGCTTTGCCTTGTGGAGTATGAGTATGAGATAATGACAGTAAAGCATTTAACATACTGCTTGGCACACCGTAGAGGCTCTCAGTAGATGGAAGCTGTAGTAACACTTTGATTATTAACAACTGTCAAGGAATCAGCAAAACTATGATAAAACTTGGCCATGTGTTCCCTAGGAAGACAGGATAAATTTGCGAGCACTGCCACATGGGACACGACACATTCACTTGAATCTGATAAACAGCTGTAGATGAGAATCAGCCTCCAACTAACTGGAGTAAGGAGACAGGTAAGACAAGTTCAACTCATTTCTTGGTCATTTCCAAAGTTTTCAGGGAAGGGGAAAAAAAAAAAACAGAGAAAAATAAGGGAAAAGTAGAAAACTCCAGGACTTCCTGAAAGAAAGGAGAAGCTCAGTGTCTTTTTCCCCCAAGCTCATGTAGAAACTTGATGGCTACATGGCTTCTACAAATAATTACTCACATCCAAGCAGCTTTTAATACAATTTCCTTCATCGAGGGTAACTGGAGCTACAAAGTGAAACCCTAAGAACACTGCACCATCATGCACAAAAGCATTCTGGATAAACAGTCAAACTTTAAAAATGAGGGTTAACGTCAATTGTGTCAAACCTTTGAAAACCTGAACGTCTACAGTAAAGGTACTCACGCCTACACAGACATTCCAGCAAAGGCACCTTGTCTCCACATTCAAAGACAAGCTGCATGCCGGTCAGCCCTAAATCAACGTAACATATACCTGCTGACTTTGTTCACTTGCCTAACAATGGTCTAGGTCACTTGAAGTGACAGGGATTGGACAGAAACAACCTAGTACAGAATGTGGGAGCTCTGGTTTGACAAATGCCCAGAGGCACCAACAGAGGAAACAAAGGCAGGTAAGATATATACCTATAATTTCTAAAGGTTTCCCTGCCCTTGGTGTAGGGAAGAATGTTTGAAAGAAAGACCATTGAAACAAAATGATAAATCATCAGGTTTTAACTGTTAACTGGTAAGGCATCAATAAAAACTCAATGCTGTCTTGGCAGTTCTGAGTGCTCAATGAGAAAACCTACTCTTTTTTTTTTTTTTTTGAGACAGAGTCTCACTCTGTTGCCCGGGCTAGAGTACCGTGGCTCAGCCTAGCTCACAGCAACCTCGAACTCCTGGGCTCAAGCGATCCTCCTGCCTCAGCCTCCCGAGTAGCTGGGACTACAGGCACGCGCCACCATGCCCGGCTAATTTTTTCTATTTTTAGTTGTTTGGCCAATTTCTTTCCATTTTTAGTCTCGCTCTTCCTCGGGCTGGTCTCCTGAGCTCAAAGGATCCTCCCGCCTCGGCCTCCCAGAGTGTTAGGATTACAGGCGTGAGCCACCGCGCCCGGCCCCCAGAAAACCTACTCTTAATGGGAAAAGGGGGCGGGTGGGTTTCGGGAACTGCAAACCAAGGTGAAGGTGCATTCCAGGAAGTTAGCTTTGCAACACTCCAAATAAACATTTGACATTATTTGGTAGTTATGCACACCCTATGAATCGACAATTCTCTTAGGACTCCAAGGTGTGTGTCTTGAAAACTCCAGCACATTTACACTAGGGCTCAGGCATAAGAATGTTTATAGCATTCTCCTGAGTAGCCCCAAGCTGGAACAAAATGTCCATCAACAGCAGAATGGATACACTGCTATATTCACCCAATAAAAGACTAGACAGCGATGAAAATTACCTATAGATATACAGCACACAAATTTAATATAAAGTGAAAGCCCCCAAACACGGTATGATTCCACTCATAAAAGTTCAAAAACAGGCAAAGGAAAGTTCTATTGCATGCGTAGATGGTAAAGCTATGAGGTAAAGCAATATTAAGTGATTATCAAAAATTCAGGCTAGGGAAAAAATTATGCTCAAAAAGGAACACAGGGTATGAATGGGTGAGGCCACTCCTGGGGTGCTGGTAATGCTTTTTATCTGCGTGTTTTACTAATTATTCTTTAAACATGTATGTCTTATGCACTTTTCTGCATATACCTTATTGGCTACAAATTTATCAGTAGCCTGCAGAGATTCGTGCCTCTAAAAAGGTGAGGGCTCGAGAACGATCCACCTCCCCATCCGGGAAGCCAGCCCTAGCCACTGGGAGAAGCAGGCCCCAGGGGCTGTCGGGGTCCTTACGGATCGGCGAGCCGGCGCACACCCTCTCTTTAAGTAAAGTTTCCAGAGTCTAGGCTCCAGCGACCCGAGAAGGAACGGCGGGCTACCCTCGCCGCGCGCCAAGCCCACCTCGAGCCACCGGGACGCCTCCACGTCGGCCCCTCCGCCGTCTCCGGGCGACTCCGGACCGGAACCGGGCGATTCTGGGGCTCGGCCCGCGGACGCCCGAAGGAAGGCGGAGCCCTGGGGGGTAGGAGGCGGCGACGCCTCCGCCCCTTCAAGCCCGGCTGCGGGCGACCCCCGCGGGTCGGGGCCGAGCGGGTGGGCGTGGCGAGCGCGCGCTCGGTGCCCAGGCCGCAGCCCGGGGGGAGGGGCGCGTACCTCGGCCCCGCGGAGGCGCGACCTCGCCAGTGCCCGGAGACAGAGCACAGGGATTGTTTCCGGGGACTGCTCCCGCCACCCCTCCCGGGCAACCACTGGCTGTGTCTTTTCTAACTTGGAGAGCGGGCGCCGGCGCACGCGCACTGCCGAGCTTCCGAGATGCGCGTGCGGACGACCGAGGAGGACGCGCCGCCAGGCCCGGGTGCGCGCGCGCCGCGACACGCAGCGGGCGGCGGCGGCGCGCGCGGTTGTGCGCAGTGGCGCGTCCGCCCGGCCCGGCCGCTCTCGGGAGGAGCCTGTGGGCGGCGTGGGGCGGGGACGCGGGGCGGCGGGCGTGGCCGGGACGCGCGCGGCGGGCGCGCGGCCCCGAGCGGGAGCAAAAGGAGGGGCACCGGGGTGACGCCGTGGGAGCCGCTGCCAGCGCCGGGGCGACAGTCGGCAGCCGGGCCGAGGAGCAGGTGGGCCGGAGGCCGAGTCAGCCGCGCGGGCCCTCCGAGCAAGCCCAGGCCGAGCAGCGGCGTCTGGCTGCGGGCGGCGCCGCCGAGCCCTAGCGGGGACGATGTTCAGCGTGGAGTCGGTGGAGCGGGTGGAGCTGTGCGAGAGCCTCCTCACTTGGGTACGTGGTGGCCGGCGGCGCCGGGAGGACGCCCTTCCCAGGCCGCCTTTCCGGGATCCCCCACGCTCGTCCCGGGGGGCGAGCGCCGGGGGCGACGGTGCCGTCACATCCGGGGCCTGGGGCGGGTGGAGCCGGGTTCGCTGGTGCGGGCCGCGTCTACACCCGCGGCCGGGCCGGGTTCGACGGCGGCGGCGGGGCGCGGGGAGCAGGCTCGGCCGGGGATCCGATAGAAACTTGCCGGGCTCGAGGCGTTGGCTGCTCCGCGAGTGGCCGGGTCCAGCGGAGGCTAATGACGGGGTGCGGGCGACACTGTAATCAGGGCTGTTCGCGGCTGCCGAGGCGCTGGCGCTCCTCTCAGCTCCCAGGGACACCGGAGCCCTGGCTGTCCCCGTGCCCGGCGACGCCGGCAGAGGCGCTCGGGACCGGCTGCGGCCCCTCGCCTTTGTTGTCACGCTCGCCGGGACGGAGCGCAGCCCTTGAGGGATGAGCCCTGCCCACTGGAAAAGAAAGGTGCTGTAAGGGAGGGCAGGAAAAATATGAAGAGGCACCCAGGGACAGAGTATTTAAAATGCGAGACGCATTTTGGCGATCAGAAAGCAAGCGATGTGAAGCTACGTATAAAAGGCGTCAAGAGTGAACATTTAAGTAAATCTGGAAAGTGTCTGGGAATCAGTAATGGAACTCAAAGACATTTTGGGGCAACGCTGTGGGATTCCAGAACGGTTATTAACAGTCTTACATTTTGAAGTAAATGCGTGTTCAGTTCTAATGTAAACAGTGGTGCCTTTAGCATCCTCTTCTAGAACGGGACAGTAAACCCATGCTTACACAAATGTCAACGAAATTGTTTAGTGGTGCCTTGGCTTACAAGTTCAGATCCCTGGATTATAGACTTCACTGTTTTTGTACGGGGACACTTTGCTGAGAAGCATTGCCTTAGGTTGGTTGTAACAAATGTAGTAAAAATAGAGTCTGAGGATTTGATAATTCGGCTATGTCACATCACGAATCAAATTATGTCCTCTGAAGCAATATATACCATGGTAGAGCTTGATATATTCAGTAAGTTTTATATTAGACCATTTTGGGGATTTGAGATGGTAGCAATGCTATAGAGTTAACATACAGTTTACAACTCTAATGGTTTCCACCTTCAGGTAAGGAGATGAGCTTCACTGGTGTATTTTAGAAGAGAGGAAACCTGACAAATTCCGTAATGTGGCCACAGTTTGACAAGGCGGGGGAGAGATGAAGGAAACAATTACTACATTCTTTGATGCTGTGGAAGGAATAGATTTGGCAGAGGTTGTAAACAGAAGGCTGAGGAACTTCAGATTTCAGTTTTTGAGCCTGTAACAAGTAGTGTCTTCTTCAATGCTAGGGGGAAAAAAGGCAAAAATGAGGAAGCTAATTTAATCTGAAGTAGGACTACACTGTTTAAAATCTAGGGGAAAAAAAGCCATGGAAATAAAGAGGTGTATAAATGCTTCTCCACTTACGATGGGATTACAGCCAGATAACCCAATGTAAATTGAAAATATCATGAGTTAAAAAGCTATTTAATACACCTAATCTACCGAGTATCATAGCTCAGCCTACCCTACCTTAAACATGCTTGGAACACCAACGTTAGCCTACATTTGGGCAAGATCATCAAACACAAACCTATTTTATAATAAAGTGTTGAATATATCATGCAATTTATTGACTACTGAAAGTGAAAAACAGAATGTATGGGTACTCAAAGTACAGCTTCTGCTGACTGTGTTGTGTATCTCTTTCGCACCATCATAAAGTAAAAAAATCCTAAACTGGGCACCAATCTGTATTTGAAGGACATCCACAAAAATATGGTAGTGCAGTGGTAGTGCAGTTATTTGAGTGAGAAATGCTGATAAAAATATAGAGGAAAAGTCATAGAGGGAAGTTTGAAGGGACAGTAACAGAACCAGACAATATGAGAGAATCTACATAGAATCTGATAAAATGTCAAGAAAACGGATAAACCATGTTACCAGCTTCAGGAAGAGGTCAAGAAATATAGTATTGTAGAATAGGCTTTTTGAAATGTCCTGGGAAACATCAAGGAAAATTTCTGGAGAAGATTAGAGATTATCAACAACAAAACTGGAGGGCAGTGTCCACACAAAGATGATACAGTTTTAAGATTTGGAAACATTTTTAAACGTACATTGAAATGTTTCCAAATAAGATTGAGATTAAATGCTGGATTTGTTTTAGTTATCATAAAAAGCAGAATAAATGTTTATATGAACAATGTTTGAGGTAGCTGAACATGTACATTTGGTCTAGTAGCACCCTCCTATCTGGAAGCCAGATTAATGCTGAACACTGTTTCAAAACCAAGTATAAGTGAAAATGTACACAATAAATTCTAACGTGAAGACTCCCGTTTAGAATAATTTTCTCTGTTTTGTATAAACTTCTAGTCAAGTGGGTTTGTGGGGTTTTTTTGCACATGGTAGGCTAGAAGGTGACTGCAACACTCAGCAAAATACAAACAGCTGTCAGTGACAGGAGACCAAGAGCTGGAAGGTCCATCTGGGTGATTTAGTCTTTGGGCTGACAGTTTTATGTACTTTTAGAGCCTCCATGTTCAATTATCGAAATCATAATTATAGTTCTGAGTATCAAATAAAAGTTCATTTTCACTACATAGCATTTAGTCTCAGACAGGAGAGATGTATATAATCCATTTTAGAAATTCTTCCACTAGAAATGGTTAAAATAAAAGCTCAGGCGCTTAAAGGGTTAGGACTCTTAGTCACCTATGCAGAGCTCAATTCTGTGGAACATCTCATTGCCTCAAATGCTTGATAAATTGCCATTGGATCAGAGAGCCTACTAGCCCAAGAATCATGTTGCAAGTTTTTGTTGAAAGAGGAATACTTACGGAAAGACAATGTATCATTCTGTCAATGGAAAACATTTTAAGCTTGAATCCCAAACCAAAGTGTATGCAGCTAGTGCATGCAGTAAGCAAGTTCAGCTGGATGTGCTTGAAAATTCCCACTGCGCCTCCTCTCCCCACCCTCTGAGTCAAAGTCTGCCCTGCCTATTACACCCGCCAAGCCTAATTTGTTGAACTATACGTGAATCTCAATGAAAAGAATGCACTTTCCCAGGTTTTAGAGACTGAGAAGCAAGAAAGAATCTAGAATGTTGCCGTGTAATGACAAGAAGCCAAATGGAGAAAGAATCGTCACTGTATGATGATTAGTACACTTCTGGGAAACCCAGGAACATGAACATATTATTTCCATATTACTTACTTGGCAGCCTATAAAATACCTTCTAGTGTATAGGATTAAGAAGGGTATAATTATTTTGATGGTGTCTCCCCCTCTGCCTAACTCCATTCTGCCAGCAATTTTTGTCCTCCAATGGAATAATAAAGAAATCACTTATATACAAAAGTGGAAGCACATTTTTTTTTAAATAGAGGATTAGCATGGTAGTTAAGAGCACAGGTGTTGACATTAGACCACCTGGATTCAAATCCTGATTTTGTTTCATACTAACTTTGGTCAAGTAACTTCACCTCTGCTTCTCGATTGCATTCATGTTTAGCATTAAGTTTGCTAACTGCAGCAGTGGTTCTCATGCTTCGATGTTTTTAAAATTTTTTAAAAATATTTTAATACATTTAGAGGGTACAGTGTTTTTTGTTACATGGATGAATTGTATAATGGTGAAGTCAAGGCTTTCAGTGTACCCATCACCAGAATAGTGTACACTGTACCTGACAGGTAGATGTTTTTATCCTTCAATCCCTCCCCACCCTCCCCCTTCTTAGTTCTTAGTGTGTAAGTGTTCCCTTTTCACTGCATGCACATCAGCGTCTATTGTTTTTTGACTTTTTCATGCCATTCTGACAAGTGTAGTAAAGTAGTATCTGATTTTGGTTTTAATTTGCATTTCCCTGATGATTAGTGTTGTTGAGCATTTTTTCATATGTTTGTTGGCTATTTGTCTATCTTCTTTTGAAAAAAATCTGTTCATGTCTTTTGCCCACTTTTTGATAGGGTTATTTTTTTCTTGCTGTTTTGTTTGAGTTCTTTGTATTATAGATTCTGGATATTAGCCCTTTGTCAGATGTATAATACGTGAATATTTTTTTCCATTCTGTAGGTTGTCTGTTTACTGTGTTGATTATTTCTTTTGCTGTGCAGAAACTTTATAGTTTAATTAAGTCCCATTTATTTATTTTTGTTGTTGCTGTATTTTGCTTTGGGGGTCTTAGTCATCAATTCTTCGCCTAGGCCAATGTCCAGAAGAGTTTTTCCTACATTTTCTTCTAGAATTTTTATGGTTTCAGGTCTTACATTTGAGTCTTTAATCCATCTTGAGTTAATTTTTGTATATGGTAAGAGATAGGGATCCAGTTTAGGATTGTTTTTTCCAGATCTGTGAAAAGTGATGTTGGTATTTTGATGGGAATTGCATTGAATCTATAAATCACCTTGGGCAGTGTGGACATTTTGACAATGTTGATTCTTCCAATCCATGAGCATGGGATGTTTTTCCATTTGCTGGTGTCATTTGTGATGTCTTTCATCGGTGTTGTGTAGTTCTCCTTACAGAAATCTTTCACCTCCTTGGTTAAGTATATTCCTAGGTATTTTATTTCCTTTGTAGCTATTGTAACTGGTATTGAGTTCTTGATTTGACTCTCAGCTTGACTGTTACTAGTATATAAAAATGCTACTGATTTGTGTACATTGATTTTTTAACCTGAGACTTTACTGAATTTGCCAATTCTAAGAGTCTTTCCTGCCTTAGTATTGATCAGCATCATCTAGAGGGCTTGCTAAAACACTGATTGCTGGGCCTCACACTCAGAGTTTCTAATTCTGTAGGTCTGGGCTGAGGCCTGAGATTTTGCATTTCTCAGTTTCCAGGTGACCTGGGGACCACATTTTGAGAACAATTGCTCTAGATCAGGGTTTTTAAACCTTACCATCATTTGACATTTTGAGCTGGATAATTTTTTGTCGTGGGCAACACTGTGTATTATGTTTGATAGTAGCATTCCTTACCTCCACCTAGTAGATGCCAGTAACACTCACCTAGTTGTTACACCAAAATTGTCTCCTAGGGAACAGAATCACACCTGGTTATGAACCACTGCTCTAGAGATAGTAATTCTAGGTGATCTCGTATTCTCGTGCTTTTGTGAGGGAGGGTGAGGTGGGGGTTGGGTGGCATTATAGAGCTTCTTGGAATTAAAAGGAAGATTATGACCCCTTGGGTAGAATTTCATGCCTTAATGCAGTTAGGTGCAGATATCTTTCTATTTTACTCTACTGTATCCTGAAATACCCCATAGATGTTAGCTCAGAAAACTGGTAGGTGATAGATTTTTAACAATTAAGATACAATTCACATACCAAACAATTCATCCTTTTAAAATATACAATTCGTTGGTTTTTAATATGATCACAAGGTTGTACAGTCATCACCACTATCTAATTCCAAGAACATTGTCATCACCCCAAAAACTCTGTAGGGATGTTTCCTTTGGGATCTACTTCACTCTCCTCTTACAACATAGGTTAACATCTCTAGCGCTCATGAGCAATTACGTATCTCAAGGGCTAATACAGAGAAAATGATTGAATAAAGCCACATTTTAAAAATAAAAATGAAAATTTAGCTTTCTGTAAGCCCCAAGAGAAAAACAGATTAAGTCTTAATTGAGATTACTTGCGTTTTTGGAATTACTTGCTTTACTCAGTTGTTTCTTCTGATTGGGCAGAGGCAGTTTCCTGATCTTGCATCCCTCCCGCTTGCAAGTGCTTTAGATCAGAGGGTTCCAAGGCCAAACCAGTGCCCAGCTGCATAAGAATTATTTGATGAGTTTGTTAAAAATAGATTCCAAGCTTTCTACACACACACGCACATGCGCGCGCACACAGATTCTGATTCAGTCAAGGGAGCCAAGAAATGTGCATTTTCAAAATGAAAACTTCCCAGATGATTCTCATACACACCCAGGTGTGGGGACCACTGCTCTACATTCTCAAAATACCTGATGTGTGTTCGTTTTCTCGTTCATTCCTTAAGCAACACACCTCTCCATTAGGTATTTTTCCCCAGTCTTTAAATGGAAAAACTGACATTTAGAGAGATGAAGTGACAATTCCAAGGTTACACAGCAAATTAGGAGTAAAGTAGGGATTAAAATTCATTTCATTCAAAGCAACATTCACTGAAGACTTGTTCTGTCTCATGCATTGTGCTAAGGTCAGTGGTAAAGAGATGAGACATGGCCCTCATGGTGCCTCTCTTTTTCCTTCTAAGCAAACCTACGGGAAAGAGATGGGTTTTTCTTTGTCTTTTCTTTTTGTTTTGAAAGTGGGTCCATTAACTTAGCAACTGTCAAATGAAAGCAGGTGCTTATTTCTTTTAAAATTAGTACTACGTCACCAATGAGGAGGCAGCTGGAGATAGTATGGAGTTTATTTGTTCCATTTATTTGTTTACTAATCATTTATTGAACCCGTAGCAAGTATTAGGTTAGTGTCAGGGGGTGGCTTGGAAGGACCCTAAGTAAAAACTCCTTGCTCTGAGGATCTTGGAATAATTCCCTTGGCCTCTGCTACCACAACTATCTCTGCCTATAAGACTCTTCTACGTAAAGTGTAAAGCTGCTGACTGTACTGTTCATAGTTTTCTTTTCTTTTCTTTTTTTAATGTTCGATAGATGATATGGTGCAGAGAAGTGGACATTCACTCACTGTTAGTAAGAAAGTAAATTGTTACAGCATTTATTAAGGACAGTTTAGCAGTTTTATCAAAAACCTTAAAATGTGCATACACTTTGACCCAGCGATTTTACTTCTTTCCAAACACAATAAATAAACATAAAAATATATGTGCAGACACATGGTCACCTGAGTGTCATTCCCAGGGCTCCCATTGTCACTGCCTAGTTAGCCTCCTGTGTGTTAATCTGTAAAGCTACTTGGGTAGCTCTCCTGCCTCATTCCCACAGTCCTTTCTTCTTACCGAAGCCAGTGCGACCCTCATAGAACCCACTTCTCATGGCCTCACGTCCCGCTTCAAATCCTTTGCTTACTTTACTCTGGGGTAAAGTCCTAATGTGTGCATAAGGTGCTGCTTCATTCTTTAGCCCTATCTGTTGGTTTTATTTTCCGTATCCCATCTGTTCCTCCAGTTCTTACCCACCCCCAGTGCATACCAAGCTGTCGTTCATTCCTTGATCGCATCCCACTTTCCCTTCTAGTCTTTGTGCTTGCTGTTGATACTTCCTATTATACTGTTTATTTTGCTAAACTATAAATTCCATGAAAGAATGGCCTATGTCTGTCTATTCTCAGTGATTTATTTCCTTCTGAATCCTGGGCGCACTCCTGGGTATAAGCATTGTTGACTCAGCCACATTTTCTTGTAGAAATAATTTCTACTATTAGGAAAAGTACAGCATTTCTTGGCCTTGTCATGTTGACAGGTACAAAGTTCTAATTCAGAGTATATTTGAAATCAAAATAAATTGAATAACCTAACCATAGTTAAGTACAACTTCTCCATATATAGAGAGAGATTCTGGCTGTGAGTAACAGAAACCTCAGATCTAGCCAGGCTTAAACAATAAAGACATATACTTTGCATAATAGAGAAGTCAAGGTATTTTAATTCAGTGGTTCAGTTTTTACTTCAAGGACCCAGTTCATTCTGTCCCTCTTCTCTGCCTTTCACCGCATTATGACTGATTCCCTTGGTAGTCACAGGATGCTGCAGTAATAGAGGCAGCAGTATTATTCACATCAAGAGAAGGTTGACTTTTCTTCCCCAGAAGTATCTCCTTGTATCTCTTTGGTTCAGATTGTCTTTGCCCTGTGTGTCCCTGAGGCAGTCACTGGTACATGGGATGAAGGTACCATGATTTTCTTGGATTGGTCATCTGGGAGTAGAATCGATGCTGGAAGTCACTCAGTGTCCACCACAATTTCTTTTACCAGTGTGGGAAAATTATAATAATAATCTGCAGGAAATTTCTCATAAGGGAAAAAGTTTCTAACTGTTTTCCTTTTTAAAATTTATTCCAGCCCCCAAGATGAGATAATCACAAAAAGAAGCCTGAGAAATCTTCTATATAGGTAACCGTAGAATCTTTTTCCTCCCTTTTTTTCCTTTAGATCCAGACATTTAACGTGGATGCACCATGCCAGACTGTGGAAGATTTAACGAATGGGGTTGTGATGGCCCAGGTTCTTCAAAAGATGTAAGAACGAATTGCTTATCTTTATATGTGTTCTTAGATGTGGATATTTATTAGATTGAAAGTGCTTACATGAAACTTGGATGTAGAATAAGAACTGTGAGCAGCAGTGATAATTTCAATGACATGTACTTGTTAGGTATACATTGGTTACAAGTTTAATTGAAGCTGTAATTTTTACTGTACTCCAGTGGTTTTAGCAGAATTATTTGTTCTTGGCAGAAATTTTCATGTTAGTGGCCAGATTTTGCCATTGTAGGAGAATCTAAGAGGCTTTCTTTAGAATTTTTCTCAAATGTCATCTCATCAGTGAGGCCTTCCCCGACCACCCAAATAAAATAGCAACAACCACTCCCTTATACTGTTTATCCCCCTTAACCTTTTGTGTTCTTCTCCTAAGGATGTAACACCATCTGATACACTGTATATTTGGTTGTTCATTTAGCTGCCTCCCTGCCACCCCAGATACATACCCACAGAATGTAAGCTCCGCGTAGAGCCAGGGAATTTGTTTTGCTCACTGTTGTATCCTAGCAACTAGGAAAATGCCTGGTTTTTGACTGAACCATATGAAATTGCTTTTCCTTGTAAGTCAGAATGGTCAAATATCAGTGATTTCTCATGGTTCACTCAACATTGTGGGTACTCATGTTTGTTGAATAAAGGAATGTTTGGGATATGTAAAACATACCTGATTCTTTCTTTCTAAATACTTTGAAAACATAATAGTTGTAAAGTTGATACTATATGACTATAAACTTTTGACCTAGAAATTTTTTTAAATGATTATGTATGAATTTAAGAAGTCATTGGATTTGGTGTAATTTGGGGATACTCTCATATTTTGAAGTCCTGAGCACTTGTTAGCCTGATAACACCAAAAGGTTTACATATGACTACCTGGGATGTCTTGCAGTTCTCTTGAGAATTAGTATCATTGTTAAATGAATTCTTAGTGTTACTGTGTAGTTAGCTACATAGAGTTGTCCATCTGAGAAGTAGCTCAGATACTTCCATTTCAGAGAATCTATCTGTTTGCTTTTAGAAATGGGAACTCAGTGTTTGGAAACTGTAGTTGTTTTCATTTTCTTCTATAACTTAAAATGCATGCACATTTCTCTAGACATATAGGCATATAGGTTTTTTGATGGAACTCAAGAAGGCTCATTGGAAACCTGGCCTGCCCTGGGTCTAACACCCTGAGAATAGTGATCTTATAATTTTCATGGTCACATGAGTGGTGCCCTAATAAACTTTAGCTTTCCCCACTCTAGAGAGTTTCATCGAAGTTCCTAATAAAAATTATTTGTGGGCATGTGGGCCTAGCTAAGTGAACTTTCCAGGTATGTGTCATAAGTGAATTTTTTGCTTAAGCTAATTTGAGTAGGATTTCTATCATTTCCAGAAACCAGAAGAATGAATGTATATGTTTATTGTTTTATCAAAACAAGATCTCAGGAACATGACAAGGATGCCCACACTCACCACTTCAATTCAGCATAGTACTAGAAGTGCTTGCCAGAGAAGTTAGGCAAGAAAAAAAAAAAAGGCACATAAATTGGAAAGGAAGAAGTGAAATTGTCACTGTTTCCTGACAACATGAAGTTATATATATTAATAAAAAACCATAAAGACTCTACCAAAAACTGTTAGAACTAATATATGAGTATAGTAAAGTTGCAGGATACAAAATCAACATACAAAAATCAGTAGCATTTTTATACACTATCAGTGAACTATCTGCAAAAGAAATCACAAAAACAATCCCATTTATAATAGCTATCAAAAAAATTAAAATATTTAGGAAGAAATTTAACCAAGGAGGTGAAAGATCTGTACATTGAAAACTATAAAACGCTGATGATAGAAATTGAAGAAGTCACAAATAAATGGAAAGCTGTTCTGTGTTCATGGATTGGAGGAATACTGTTAAAGCGTCCATACTACCCAAAGCAATTTACAAATTCAATGCAATCCCTATCAAAATTCCAATGATATTTTTCATAGAAACAAAAAACAATTCGAAAATGGAACTACAGAAAGACCCCAAATAGCAAAGCAGCCATGAGCAAAAGGAACAAATCATACTACCTGATTTTAAACTATATTGCAAAGCTATGGTAATTAAAATGGCATAAAAGTAGGCATTTCAACCATCCAACAGAATAGAGAGCCCAGAAATGTACCCTTGCTTCTAAAGTCAGTTGATTTTTCACAAAGGTGCCAAGAACACACAATGGGAAAAGGACAGTCCTTCAGTAAAGGGTGTTGGGAAAACTGGTTATCCACATGCAGAAGCATAAAAGTAGACCCTTATCTCTTACCATATACAGAAATCAACTCAAAATAGATTAAAGACTGAAACATACCACCTGAAATTGTAAAACTACTAGAAGAAAACATAGGGGAAAAGTTTCTTGACATTGTTCTGGGCAATGATTTTTTTTTTTGATTTGATCCTAAAAGCACAAGCAACAAAAGCTTACATACACGAATGGTATTACATTGAATTAAAAAGCTTCTGGCCGGGCGCGGTGGCTCACGCCTTAATCCTAGCACTCTGGGAGGCCAAGGCGGGAGGATTGCTAGAGGTCAGGAGTTCGAGACCAGCCTGAGCAAGAGCGAGATCCCGTCTCTACTGAAAATAGAAAGAAATTAGCTGGACAACTAAAAATATATATAGAAAAAATTAGCCAGGCATGGTGGCACATGCCTGTAGTCCCAGCTACTCGGGAGGCTGAGACAGAAGGAGTACTTGAGCCCAGGAGTTGGAGGTTGCTGTGAGCTAGGCTGACGCCACAGCACTCAACTGTGGGCAACAGAGTGAGGCCCTGTCTCAAAAAAAAAAAAAAAATTGAAAAGCTTCTGCATGGCAAAGGAAACAACAGAGTGAAGAGACAAAGTATAGATTGGGCAAAAATATTTGTAAGGCATACGTCAGGTGAGTGGTTAATATCCAAAATATGGAGGGAACTCAAACAACTGAATAGCAAGAGAACAAATAACTTGATTAAAAATGTACAAAGGACCTGAATAGATATTTCTCAAAAGAAGCCATACAGATGGCCATCAGGTATACGAAAAAATGTTCAACATCAGTAATCACCAGGGCAATGCAAATTAAAACCACAGTGAGCTATCACCTCACGCCTGTTAAAATGGCTATTATCAAAAAGATAAAAGATGAGTGTTGACAAGGATGTGGAGCAAAGGAAACCCCCTGCACACTGTTGGTGGAAGTGTCAATTAGTATAGCTGTTACGGAGAACTGTACAAAACACGAGAAATTGAATTGCCATATGGTTCGGCAATCCTACTATTGTGTATATAGCCCAAGGATTTGAAGTTGGTATATTGAAATGATATCTGCACCTCCCATGGTCAGTGCAACATTAATAAGATAACCAAGTTATGGAATTAGCGTAAGTATCTATTAACAGGTGGATGGAGTACTATTTAGCCTTTAGAAAGAAGGAAATTCTGTCATTTGCAACAACATAGGTGAACCTGGAGCACATGATGCCAAGTGAAATCTTATATGTGGAATCTAAAACAACTGGCCTGAGAAGCAGAGAGTTGAATGGTGGTTACAGAAGCTTGGGGGAGTGGGGGATGGGGAGATGATGGTCAGAGGGCACAAAGTTTCAATTAGACAAGAGGAGTACGGTTTTTGAGATTTACTGCACGACATGGTGACTCTAGTTAATGTATTATGGATTTTTAAAAAAAGAATAAATTTCAAATGTTCTCACCATGAAAAAGGGTATTTGAGGTGATTCATGTTACAATCATTAGCTAGATTTAATCAGTCTGCTTTGTGTTTATATATATCATGTTACTTTGTACCCCATAAATATATGTAATTATAATTTGTCTATTTAAAATGAAAATAATTAATTGAAAAAGCAAGATCATAACATACGTTGTATTCTGCAAAGTAGTTGTTTTAACTTACCGAGGTCTCGTGGGCATATATCTTATCAATACTTAGTTTTCTATCTTTTCCCTCCCAGAATGCCTTCCTTTTTTCCTTATTCCTTTTTTTGAGATATATCACAAACAGAAAAGCATACCAAAAACAAGTGATAAATTTGTGTGTGTTATGTGTCTGTATCTCCTTGTAACCATTAGCCAGATTGAGGTATAGAACATTTCTAGTAACCTGATGGCTCCCCTCATTAATACTCCTTATGTCAAAGATAGCCATGATTCTGACTTCTACACCATTAATTAGTTTTGCCTGTTCTTGAACATGTTATAAATGGAATCATATAGTATGTACTCTTGTTTTTGTCTTCTTTCATTCAATATAATGTCTGTGACATTCATCCATATTGTTGCATAATATCTATTTTAAGTAGTTGTATAATGTATACAACCTCACCAACATTTGATTACTTCTTTGTCAGTTTGATATTTGTTGAATGGCTACTTTGTGCCCAGCACTGCTGATACAGGGATTAGCTACATAGACATGGTGTCCACCCTTAGTGTTTATAGCATGGGGAAAAAAACCAGATTTTAATTAACCATAAGAACAAAATTGCTGTTTTGACAAATGCTGCAGAGGAGAAGTACACAGTTCATGAAAGTTTACAACAGATATATTTAACTTAGTCTAGGACATCATGAACATGTTAACTGAGTAAATACAGGGTGTCCCAAAAGTTGCCATACATAGGGAAAATAGGAAATTGTAGCTAAATGTACCTTATTTACAAAATATTCATTACAAAATTTTACAGGATTTTTCCATTGTGTGGAGACTTTTGGGACACCCTGTAAATGTAAGCTAAATCTGAAAGACGGTGCTGAGAGATTTCTTGGTAGAGGGAGGAGCGTACACAGAGGGGCTGCGGCATGAAGGCCTGTGGGGACTCGGCTGTCGAGAGAGCAGGGTGGGAGTGGTGAGAGCAGAGAAGGGCGAGCGTGGCACAGCGTAGGGTGGAAAGGCAGACTGGCCCAGACCGCGCAGAGCCTGTGTCTCTCTTCTAAGGGCTGCGAGAAGCAATCGAGGGGTTATGCAGGCAGGAGATGAGGATTAACACAGGCAGTCGACATTTTGAAAATGTTCTGGCTACAGGTATAAAATGAATTGGAAGAGATCAGGGTGATGAGGGATGACTAGTTGGGAAGAAGTTTGTGGTGATTCTGAAGGGAGATGATGGTACCTTGGACCGGGAAGTGGTGAAGGAGATGAAGACAAGTGGATGGACTCAAAGTGGTACATAAAAGCAGCAGATTTTGATGATTGGTGTCAGGTGGTAAGTAAAAGAGAAGTGTCAAAGTTGACTTTTTAGTTTCTGACTTAAGCAAATACACAGAAGAGGGTACAAGCCACTGATGTGGGAACACTGGAAGATGATTGGCTGTGGAGGGTGCTGGATGTATCGTGAGTTTGGTTTGGGAGACATTGAATCTGAGTGATACCAATACGTCAAGAGGGAACGTCAAGTTGGCGATTGTGCAGGTCTAGAGTTCAGAAGAGGAGTCCAGACTACAGATATCGAATTGGGTATCTCTTAGTCGAAGCCATCAGTATGCATTAAATCACTTAGGGGAGAATATTAGGTGAGAAGAAATAAATATGTAACCTGAGCCTTGGAGAACTTTGACCCTTGTTGTTGGTTAGAGCATCATCCAGCAGAGGGATCAGAGGTAGGAAGAGAGCCAATCCAGTGTGGGTGCCCAGCAAGAATTTCACTGGAATTATCAACCCTCTTTGTTTTGCCTGAGGTGATAAGTGAAAAACTGCATCATTTTGTAGTTTTAGGAGGAATTTTATCAAATATGAATGGATCTGAGTATGCTTATTTTTTTAAATTTCTGCCTGATATTTTAATTCATTTTTTACTAGTTCATCTGGTTTCCAACTTTCAAAATTTTGTTGCTGTTGTCTTCTCTTTTTGTCTGTGTAGGTTCATGTCCCCCACTTAGTTTCTTAAAAATTAGTAGACTTTGTTTTTTAGAGCTATTTTATATTCACAGCAAAAGTGTGTGGAAAAGAGCTTCAGCATGAAATGATGAAAAAGTTCTGGAGATGGATAGTAGCAGGGGTTGCACAATAGCATGAATGTACTTGCTGCCATTACTACAGTTTTTTAAAGTTTTAAAAAATTGAGCAGAAAATACAGAGTTCCCACATAACCCCTGCCCCACCAAACTTATAGCCTCCCCCTACTGTCAACATCTCACACCAGAGTGATACATTTGTTACAGTCAGTGAACCAACATTGACGCATCATTATCACCCAGAGTCCAGAGATTACATGAGGGTTCACTCTTGCTGTTGCTCATTCTGTGGGTTTTGACAAATGCATGTCATGTATCTACCATTGTAGTGTAATACAGAGCAGTTTCTCTAAATATCCTCTGTCTCTGCCTGCTCATCCTTCCCCCAAAACCCCTGGCAACCCTGATCATTTTCCTGTCTCCATAGTTTTGCCTTTTCCGAACTGTCACATAGCTGGAATCGCACAGTACGCAGCCTTTTTCCGATTGGCTTCTTTGACTTAGCTATATACATTTAGGGCTCCTCCATGTCTTCTCTCGGCTTGATGGCTTATAACTTTTTAGACACCCTCCCCTTCTGTTGTGGCTTTATTGAGGTGAAACTGATATACAATAAATGACACATTTTTAAAGTATGCTATAATTGGATACATTTTGACCTGTGTGTATGTTTGTGAAACTCTCCCCACAATCAAGACAGGGAATATGTCCATGACTTCCAACTGTCCTCATGCCCCGTTGTAATCCCCTTTCCTGATAACCCTTTCTCATCCTCAAGCAGCCACTGATCCGCTTCTGGCACTGTAGAGTATACGGATCCCACAGGCTTCAGATGCCACTTACCCCAGCGGGGCACTCCTTAGTACTGCTTCCAGGCCACTTTCCTTCATTTTCCCTAAAGCCCTATAATTTTGAATGTTACGATATCATCCACTACCCTTCATTGTTGATGTAATTCCCTGCCATTTCCCAACAGCTGGAGTCCTGGCTCACTACCACTCTTGTCTAGATTCTTGGTGATTTGAATATAGACCTCGATGATCCTCTGTATCCTTGCGTATCAGTTTCTTGGGACTCTTCTCAGTTAATCACGCCTGCCACCCAGCTTCATCCACTCATTCCCGTAGTTATGCCCTATACCTCATGACTACCAGTAATACATAATCCCTTCACAGTCTCAGTTTTCCATTTACCACCGCCCGATCGCTACTTTCTAGTACCAGGACCCCAGTAATTCTTCAGTTCTCTGGTACCAGTGGATCTCAGCACGGCCTTCACGTTCGTGTTCTGCTCTCTCTCTTTCCTCTTACTCAGCTGAGATTCCAGGTCAATCATACTTGATCCCTTGTACCCATAATCACGCCCACATTTTTAGCTCTTCTCATACTTCTCTGTATTTGTTTGACAAACCCACAGATCTGATTAACTGTAATGTCTTGCCTGTTCTGTTTCTCACCAGTGCAGCTGAGCCTGGCTGGAAAAACACACAAACGTGCTGATGGGTCTCGTCTTTAATTTCTTACCTTCATTGAAACTCCAGGTGTTACCTCGTGGAATCCAGCATCACACCGTATTTCCCAAGTTCTTTCTTCTGGATGACTGTCTCACATCTCTCTCCTTGGCCCTCCAGTACCACCTCTCTTCTCTCTCTCTCATCTGTCCCCTTACAAGTAGGATACATCCTGCTTCTAAGAAAGTTGGAACAAATACCCATAAAAGAACATTTCGTAGAATCCCGTGGCTGTGTTTACCCACCTGGCAGCACATGTTTGCTGCCTGTGACCACATATGAGCTGTAGGGTTTGGGAGAGGGTCCCATCTCCAAGCCAGTCCCTGCGTTTTGTGTACTGATCCACTGCCTCTCACCTACTCGGGACCTTCGCTTTACCAATTCTCCACTCTCCTACACCGTCAGTTTTCCCTTCTTTAAAAATGTTTCTCTTGATCTTACATCTCTTTGTCATGATTCCATTTCTCCTCCCCTTTGCAGCAAAACTCCTTTGAAGAATAGTCTATACTCAATTGTCTGGATTCTTCTCTTAAATTCATTTCAATCAGGCTTTTGTTCCCACCATTATATTAAAACTGCACTTGTCAGGGCTACCGCTGATCTAAGTATTGCTAGTGGCCCATTCTCAGTTCTTCTCTTAACCTGTCAGCATCATTTGGTAACACTCATCCTATTTACCTCCTCATAACAGTTTTTAAATTTGGCTCCCAGGATACTGGAGTGATTCTTTAGTAAATCAGATTTGCTGCTTAGAACCCTACATCGGTGTCCCATTTCACTCAGGGTAGGAGCCAAAGTGCTGACAGTAGTGTATGAGATTCTAAGTGCTCAGGACCACTCGTCACCGCTCCGACCTCGTTACCTAGTGCTCTGTGCGGCAGTGGCTCCTTGCTCCTTCGCGGGCACGGCAGGCCTCTCTGCTGCATTGCGGCTTTTGCGGCGCCTTTGCCTGTGCCTCTCCAGTGGCTGTTCACGTCCCACCCTTCTTCCCCGCCTTCCAGCCTGTGCTGACGTTCGTCAGTTTCTCAGTGTAGTCCACCCTGTTTAATGTTGCCACCTGCCTTACCCTCCCATCCCCTTGTCCTGTAATGTAGTAGGTATTCAGAAAATATTTGTTGAATAAATGAATATGGGATTATACAACTTAACTTTAAAATTAAAAGAAAGCAACTTTGTCTTCTCTTGGCCTTTGTCTTTAGGAAGGGTTCACCACTCTCATGTTCCATCAGCAGTTTCCCTGACACCAGTGGGTGTCCTGTAGTTCAATTCCGACCCTATCTGAGTTAGCTCAGGCCCCACAAGTTAAGGGCAAAGTTCTTCAATTCTGACACTACCCAGAGTTAGTAGAGAAAAGAAAAGAACTTTTATCTGAGAAATGTGAGTCCTTTTAGATTATCAGGCCCAGAGAGTCATTAAAATGAGACAGCAATCACATCCTACTCCCCCCTTGAGCTATGTATTTGTCTCTTAAAACTGCTTGCTGTAATGCTACACCGGAAAGCATATCCCACAGCCTATAACTTAATATACAGCCGATCACTAATAAATATTATTTATATAAACCAATGAGAGTTTCTGACAGACAACTTTGTATCAGCCCACTTCCTATCTCCCCCTTTTTTTTTTTGCCTTTAAAAACCTGCTTGTGGGCCCTGCCCGGTGGCTCACACCTGTAATCCCAGCACTTTGGGTGGCCAAGGCAGGAGGATCAGTTGAGGCCAGGAATTCAAGACCAGCCTGGGCAACATAGCAAGACCCTGTCTCTACAAAAATTAAAAAAAAAGAAACAAAGAAACCCTGCTGTAACAAAGGCCAAACAGAGCTCACATCCAAGATTGTTTGGGACTGAGTCTTCTGAGCAGCTGTCCTGAATTTGGTTCAAGTAAGCTCTTTAAATTATATTTTGTGTCTCAACCTCTTCCTTTTAGATCAGCAGCGCAGACCTCACAAGTTAAAATTAGGGCCTCAGTCCTACAGGGCAGCCACCCGGAAATGGAGTCCTCAGTTCACCACACTTCTGCCCAGCCAACTACAAATTCAGGGCATCCTGTGATTTCCCCCCAAGTTGGATAATTTTTTAGAGTGACTCATAGAACTCAGGAAAGCACTATAGTTACAGTTACAGTCTTATTTAAAAGTGTGCAGCTCAGTCACAGCCACTGGAGAAGATGCACAGGGCAAGGAGGGAACTTGGGGGCAGCACAGAGCCCCGTGCCCTCTGGGCACACCACCCTCCCAGCACACTGACATGCTCACAGCCTGGAAGCTGGTCCAACCCTGTGGTCTACAGTGCTTATTCAGGGTTTCATTACATAGGCATGATCGAAATCCCTGCCCATGTGATTGAACTCAATCTCCAGCTCTCCCTTTCCCAGCGGGGCTGAGAGTTCCAGCCTCTAGTCTCTTGGCTGTTTCCTCTGGACCAGCCCCATCCTGTAGCAGCCCACAGTGAATCACCTCATTAGCATAAACTCGGGCATGGTTGGAAGGGGCTCAGTATGAATTATAAAAGACGTTCCTATCACTCAGGAAATGCCAAGGGTTTTAGGGGATCAATGCCAGGACCTAGGGACACAGACCAAAGATACTTTTTACTATACCACAACTACGTGATGGTTGAAAGAGTAAGGTCTGAAGTAGCAATTTGTGCCTCTAAGTGCCATCAGTTTTTGTTTTCCAAGTTCAAGAAGGGGAAAGAGAATAGATGAGACCAGAGGAGATACAGTGAAGGTCAAGCAAAGACCATGGTGTAGAGCCTCATAAATATTAACAGATACTTTTATAGCACACTGAGGTACCTGCCCTTGGTTTGAAATCTATCCTTTATGTACCTGTGTCGTTTGTCTTAGTAGGGGCTAAGCATAATTTGCTATATTTTCGTTGTCATTATGGATGTGAAATTTAATTATTATAGTCAACTCTTTAGTACACATTGAATAGCAGAGGACCAAGATGATTATTTTAGGTAATTAAGACATCATTAAGAAATAGTCATACTTAAGAATCAACATATCTGTAAAAAATACAGATTGCTAATAAAAATGCCCTGTTAAGAAATGGACCCAAGGCCGGGCGAGGTGGCTCACGCCTGTAATCCTAGCACTCTGGGAGGCTGAGGCGGGAGGATTGCTTGAGCTCAGGAGTTCGAGACCAGCCTGAGCAAGAGCGAGACCCCGTCTCTACTATAAATAGAAAGAAATTAGCCAAACAACTAAAAATAGAAAAAATTAGCCGGGCATGGCGGCGTGTGCCTGTAGTCCCAGCTACTCCCTCCGGAGGCTGAGGCAGGAGGATCACTTGAGCCCAGGAGTTTGAGGTTGCTGTGAGCTAGGCTGACCCCATGGCACTCTAGCCCAGGCAAGAGAGCAAGACTCTGTCTCAAAAAAAAAAAGAAACGGAGCCAAAATACACTTGTTTTGGACTGTGTCTTAATTTGCATTTCATTAAGAAAATTACTTTGCATAAATAATTATAGCAGTAGAAATAAAATTTAATTTTTTGGTTTCTGTGAAGGCATTTGACTGCAAGAAGACAATATATTTCTGGAATTATATTGAGAATTAAGATTAATGGACTTTTTCTTTAGCTTAAGCTATGACTAATACGTAAATTACAGACAAGTAAATGTGTTACTGGCAAAATTTAAGGAAATGATTTTGTATGTTTTCTTTTTTCTTAGTAGGAGTCAAGACATAGTAAGAAGCTAAAGGTAGCCTCTTGCTTATGAAGAACATCCCTAGTAAGATTATCAGTTGTTCTTTACATTTCTGTGCCGAACTGTCATCTATTAAGAGTTTTGAGAAAATTACCTTTATGTTGTTTGATTCTAGCCTGAGACCATTAATTTAGGGGTCCTTAGAAAACATTGCTGAAATTGTAAACTACTTATAGAAATAGAAGTTATGACTAGATGCCTGCATATGGAGTCAAAGTTTATTACTCAGAAAAGTTACATCGAATATAAGAAAAGTTGTAGACTACTGTTCTTGCTATGCTCTGCCTAAGTAGTAGATTGGCAATAAATGTGTGCTGTTTACACAAATTTACTGAGAAATTGCTGTGTCCCAGACGTGGGGTATTGGGCAGGATGGCAGTGAATGAAACAATGCCTGCCCTCAACGAACTAGAATGTTGTGAGTGATGCTGAGCTTTTTCCCCTTGCGACCGAGTTTAGAGAACGTGTGGAGATAATTAGCCACAGGACCTTTGTGTGGTTTTTCTAGAACCAGTTATGTATTGAATTCTACTGATCTGTTTTAACAAAAATGATTGTACTAACAACTCTGCCACTTAATTATCCCATTAACTTGGTTGGGAAAATTACTTAATTTATGAGTCTGATATTCCTTAACTGTAACATCAGGATAATAACGACTTCGTGAGTGTGAAGAGCCTGGTTTGATGCCAGGTATGTCACTGGTGTAATAAGTGATGTGTATGATAGTACCAGCTTTTTTTCTTGTCTTCCCTTCCTAGCTCAGATAGGATTCTGAGTTTTTGATCTGGTTATTTTTTAAGGAATAAGCAAACTGTATCATGATATATGATTTGAAACATTCATTCTATGTAGACTTTTCTGAGTCATTTTATTCATAAGCTATATTACTCTAAATTGCAAATGAAGTAGTTCATAACCTTGGAGTTCTTGGTGTATATAATTTCTTAAACATTTTAAATCATTTTTTAAAGAAATAAGGGACTTTCTGGTGTAATGTAAGTACTGTATCTTTTAGCTGCGTGAACCTGACTTGCCATTCAACCTAGTAAGTTCCATGCCCTTGACTTTGGGTAATCATCAGCCCCACATAGCACCAGACTCACAGATTTTCCTCTATGTGAGTTGTTTTTAGTGGAAAAGATTAATACTTGATTTCTGATTGTGCTTTTTGGATTATAGCTTTTAAAATTATTTAAGTATCAAAATTAACAATGACTTTGTTTCAGCAAAAGAGATAATAAGTCAATGTTTTCTAACTTATGAATTGATTTTTGTAATAATTTGTTAATATTTTAGTGGAATTCAACCTCAATTGCTTTTTTTCTTTGGATAATCTATTTTTCCAAGAGGTTTTAAGTATAGAGAACACTTTCAGGGGCTGTCTGCCCCAGTGTACACCTCTCTCGGAGAACTCAGCCCTTTCCCAGCAGGTGTGGTCTCTCTTTCCCCCAAAGATGTGTGTGTCCTCCTTGCAGCCGCCTATCCTTTTGGCTACATATAATTGGACCAGAGATGAAAAACAGACCAGCTGGATCGTTTGGATTTTCCTGGGGATTTAGAATTGGGACTGAGTGACAGCTGTTTTTTAATTGCTGGTACTGAAGTGATAAAGACTTGGAACATGGCTGCAACCATTTCCAGCATTGCGGTTGGAGAAATAGGAAAAAATTGGTGATGTAGGTGGGCAGAAAAACAAAGATGAAAGTCAGGAAGAGAATATTGTCCAGATTCTTAGTCCAGTGCTTTGTGAGGCCCAGCTGTCTTCTAGTACCATAACATACCTCAGTGATCTTCAAGTAAGTTGCCTTTTTTGTACAAGTTTGCTCAAATTGGTTTCTCTTAATAACAGAAGAACCTCAACTAAAGACATTAAGCTTAAAACAAAAATAGATAAATATGAATATCCACATGCCAAACAGTGAAGTTAGCTTACATCATGTACAAATGGATTATAGACCTAAATATTAGAGGTAGAACTATATAAAACTCTTAAAACATAAATCTTCATGACCTTGGATTAGGCAAGGGCTTTTAGATACAAAAGTACAAGATAGATAAATTGAACTTCATCAAAATTTAAAGCCTTGTGTTCCATCAAGAAAGTCAAAATATTAAATACAGCTTCATAGAATGGAAGAAAATAGTCACACATCATATATCTGATGAGGGGCTTGTATTCTGAATGTTAAAAGAAATCAAAAAACCTCTTGCAACTCAGTCAAAAATGTAGTTTTTCAATGGGTAGGTAGTCTAAATAGACTTCTCCAAAGAGGATATATGGATGGCTAATAAGCACATGAAAAGATGCTTAGTATCGTTAGCCAGTAGAGAAATGCAAATCAGAATCACAACGAGATACCACTTCACATCCACTAGGATGGCTATAACTAAAAAGACAGATGATAAGAAGTGTTGGCAAGGCTGTGGAGAAATTGGAACCCACATACATTGCTGGTGGGAATGCAAAATGCAGCTACTTTGGAAAACCTTGGCACTCTTCAAATGTTAAACATAGATTTATCATGGGACCCAGCAATTCCATCGCTAGACATGTCCCCAGGTGAAACATATGTCCCCACAAAAATGGGTACAGGAATATTCAAAGCATCGTTATTCATAATAGCCAAAAAGTGGAAAAAACCCAAATGTACATCAGTGATAAATGGATAGACAAAATGTGGTATATCGTAAGTAGAACGTAATTCAGCTGTAAAAAATAGTGGAGTGCTGACACGTGGTACAATGTGGATAAACCTGAAAAACGTGCAAAGTGAAAGAAGCCAGAACCAAAAGACCACGTAGTATTATTTCATTTATGTGAATTGTCCAAAATAGGCACATTCATGGAGGCAGAAAGCAGATTGGTGGTTTCCAGGGACTGGAGAGAAGGAGAAATGGAAGTGACAGCTAATGAATACAGGGTTTCTTTCAGGGAAGATGAAAATACTCTTAGATTAGATTAGATTGTGGTGATGGTTGTACAACTCTGTGAATATACTGAAATACATTGTCTGTTTTAAGTGGGTAAATTCTATCACCTGTGAGTCATATCGCAATAAAGCTTGTTTTTAAAAATAGATAGAAAAGTTAATATGTTGTCTAGTGATGTGATACAGGCTTTAAAAATAATCTAAGCAGGCCGGGTGCGGTGGCTCACGCCTGTAATCCCAGCACTCTGGGAGGCCGAGGCGGGTGGATCGTTCTGAGCTCAGGAGTTTGAGACCAGCCTGAGCAAGAGCGAGACCCCGTCTCTACCAAAAACAGAAAGAAATTAATTGGACAGCTACAAAATATATATAGAAAAAATTAGCCAGGCATGGTGGCACATGCCTGTAGTCCCAGCTACTCGGGAGGCTGAGACAGTAGGATTGCTCGAGCCCAGGAGTTTGAGGTTGCTGTGAGCTAGGCTGACGCCACGGCACTCGCCCCAGGCAAGAGAGTGAGACTCTGTCTCAAAAAAAAAAAAAAAAAACTAAGCAGATTTCTATGGAGGTAATTTAGTTGTAACTGTTTTTACTTACTACGTAAATAAGCACATTTTTCTTTTTTCATAATAAAAATTAAAAATTCTTCATGCCTGTAATCCTAGCACTCTGGGAGGCCGAGGCGGGTGGATAGTTTGAGCTCAGGAGTTCAAGACCAGCCTGAGCAAGAGCAAGACCCCATCTCTACCAAAAATAGAAAGAAATTAATTGGACAGCTAAAAATATATAGAAAAAATTAGCCGGTCATGGTGGCACATGCCTATAGTCCAGCTACTTGGGAGGCTGAAGCAGGAGGATCGCTTGAGCCCAGGAGTTTGAGGTTGATGTGAGCTAGGCCGATGTCACGGCACTCTAGCCCAGGCAACAGAGTGAGACTCTGTCTCAAAAAAAAAAAAAAAAAAAAAAAAAAAATTAAAAATTCTAAGGAGCATCTCACTTCATTGAAAGCTAATTTGACTAAAATTTGGTAGTGATGGTTATATTTATCAGTTTGAGTTACAATAAAAGTTGAAATATAGATTTTTCCTATATGTATCTGTGTCATTGCCATTCTGTTTTTGTGTGTGTGTGAATAGAGACAATTGTGTTATGGCAAGATTTTTGGACTTAGCAATTGCTGGAACAGGACAAACATAGGTGTTCTGTGGTCTTGGACAATAATTTATATTAACTGCTAATTTTATTTTAACTTTCTTGATATATTCGTCTATTTAAAAATCATGTCACTGATTTTGACTGCTTTTAGTTATTCGTGTGTTATCTACAATTAAGTTAATTCCAGATTAGTATATACATCTGTAACTTGTTTTTAAAATGTATTAGCTGTATGTTACCATTTTTAGCCTTTTAGTTTGTTTTTGATTTTAAAAAATCTGGTTTTTTTTAATGAGATACTAACATTAAGTTGATTTTAGAGAAGTCTGCCATAATTGCATCTGGTTCCAAGTGCTAAGTTATTAAGTGGCTGATATGTGGCAAACACATTTTTATGTTGCAGTTAAGTGATGATATGGGATGGGATTCAATTTTTTTTATTAGCTTGATAGCTTCATGATCTTAATATACTAGCTTTTCCTTATTTTGCAGAGATCCTGCATATTTTGATGAAAATTGGCTAAACAGAATCAAAACTGAAGTAGGAGATAATTGGAGGCTAAAGGTATTGTTTAATTTTTTCCATGTGTTAAATCTTTAAATATTTGTATGTGTATGAAATTTGTTGATTTTTTTTTTTAATCCGATGTGTGTCCAGTGAGCTTTAGGAACTTGGGTAGCCTATAGTGAAATAATCTAGAATTGAAGATTGGAGGTCACCTGGAGTTGCTCACCTAGGTATGACATGATAGGAGTCAGTGAAGTGCAGTGACTGAGGGCTGGACTCTGGGGTTAGCGTGCTTGCGTCCACGTCATAGCGCCACCATTTACCGTCTGGGGCAGTGATGTGACCCTTCTGTGCCTTGGCTTCCCCATATATAAAGTGGGGTTTTTAATAGGACCTACCCAGAATGGTGCATGGGACATATGTTAGTTGCTAGTTTTGTTAATAATGAGATAATATTGATCATTATTAACTCTGTCCAGAGCACTTAGAGAATGAAACATTTTCATTTCTTTCTTTTTTTTTTTATTTCAGCATATTATGGGGGTACAGATGTTTAGGTTACGTATGTTGCCCTTGCCCCCGCCCCAAGTCCAAGTTTCAAGCGTGTCCATCCCTCAGATGGTGCGCATTGCACTCTTTGTGTATGCATACACCCGTCCCCAGCATTTTCATTTCTTTCCCAGTAGCTTTTACGTTCTGGTATTTCTCAAACTTCTTTGACTAAAACCCACAGTAAGAAATACAGTTTACATTGCAACCTGCTGCCCTCCTAAAATATATGTGCAAAGGTAGCTGAACAGGTGTTTCCTCTTATTTTATGCAGTGGTGATTTCATTTTGTTTTATTTTTGAAAATATTTATTGCAACTCACTAAATTATTTTTTTAACTTTATATTTTGAAATAATTACAGATTCACAGGGAGTTGCAAAAAAAAATGCATGGGGAGGTTCTGTGTACGTTTTACCAAGTTTTTCCAGTAGTAACTTCTTGCATAACTATAATACAGTATCAAAACCGAGGAACTGATGTGGGTACAATCCACATTTTATTCACCTTTCACCAGTGTTACATGCACTCTCTGGTGTTTGTGTGTACAGTTCTGTGTAGCTCTGTCTCACGTGTAGCTTCCTGTAACTACCACTGCATGAAGACACAGAACTATCTCATTGCCACACGGCTCCCTGGTGCCACGTCCACACCACCTCTAATCCCTTGCAGCCACTAATTTGTTCTCCATCTCTGTGATTTTGTTGCATTAATTGATTTTCATGACCTAGTAATGGTCATGACTGGCAGTTTAGAAATCCCCGGGACCATTTTTTTGATATAGACTAGTATAGACTCAGAAATACAAATGATTAAGCTTGTGGTGCCCCTAGATTTAAGATGTGCTATGCTTGGTTTGTCTTTATATTTCTCCCAAGAAACACATGTTTGATAAGAAAGGTATTTACTGAGTGCTTAAGTATTGTGTCCACCAAAATCCGATTCCTTCTTTTTTCTAAGTTAGTAAATGCAAACTATTTAATGGAACTATTTTATCTTCTAAACAACCTTTCAAGAATGAACAATTAAAATGATTACTTTCTAATGTTTAACATGTTTAAAACAATCCATGAATGTTTAAAATAGTGCTGCTAATCATGTTGTGTTTGCTTGCTGGCTTGAGCAGAGGGAGTGTGTATCCCCTCCCCCCAACATGCGCACAAACACTTGCGCGCACACCCCCCCACACACACACATCGTCTTCAGGGTCATGAGTGGGGCAGTGGTAGTGATATGGAGAAGGATAAAAAGGTCTCATTCTTGACATTCAGAACTGAAATTCCTGTTCTCTTTTACTCTGTTATACTTCTTCAGTTTTATGATGCTACTGATTAAAGATAAGATATATAGCTGTTTGTGATGGAATAAAAAAACTACCATTTTAAATGAACACATTGATTTTCAAGACATTCTAATTTCAAATATTAAAAATATGAAAAAATTAACATCCTAGAATAAAGGAAATAAAATACAATAAAATAAAAATTTCCATACCTCCAAAATTTTTCAGAAGTGTAAAATACTTTATCAGATTTTTAAAAAAATAAATTAAATTTTCCATTTATTTTCTCCCTTAAAAATAAATATGTCTTTAATTAACTCCTGTATCACACTGCTATGATTCAGGCTCTTTTATTTGATAGCCTCAAGCTCAGCTGTCTGCTCTTCTAGGACATCTTCAGCTACTCAACTGGCCAGGTCAGCTGGATTGACAGATGATCAACAGAATCAAATCATGTACACATTTAACTTAACACAGATGTAACTGCACGAGTTGAGTCAAAAAGAGGAAAAAAGTTACAGTTGACAGTAAATAGTGCGGCGATTCTGCCTGTCGTTTCACCCCAGATAACATGTGCCCAGTGAACTTGCTCTCTGGAGCGAGTGAATATTGGGAGACGTCCCTGTGTTACTTCCTCGTCCTGTCTCGTTTCTAGGTGTTTCTTATCACACAAGTGTCTTGCAATGCTGAGCGGTACTCTGGTGTTTCAACATATAATAGTAATTTTTTTAACCTTATGGCCTCAAATATTTACTTTGTTGCTTAACTAAAGAAACAGCAGTGGTTTTTTGGAACAGTGGAGGAACTTGGAGACATTATACTTTGTGAGTTATTTTAAAGAGATTTCCAAGAGTAATTTTGACTATGATTTTTTCTTAATGTTCTAACTTTAGAACTTAAACTCGTTGTAGATGCAGCTCTACTTTTCTAGGGAAAACAGCACGAACTCAAGTTTTCATTATTAAGGATGACATATTTTTTTCTTTACCTGTAAAAAGTCTTATTTAGTTACCCTCCAGTTGTTGTCAAGGTGGTCATAACATTGAAAATTTTACATAATTGGGAACGTAGTCTATTTTACAAATCTCTTGGATCAAAAGCCTTTAATATTGAGCTCATCCTTGTTGGTAAAAAAAAAGAAAAAAAGGGAAAAAAAAGCCATTAATAATCCTTTTTTGATGATGATAATTCATATATGCCGTTGAATTTTATTCCTTTATAATTACTTTTTGATTAAGTAGAGTGATTAGTTGGCTCACAGATTTTCTATGTTAAACTATGTTTTGATCTATGTTTGCCTTTTACCCAGTTGTTTTTTCTCTCTTTAAACAGATAAGCAACTTAAAGAAAATTTTAAAAGGAATCTTGGATTATAATCATGAGGTAAGGACTTTTTTCTCATTCTGCTTGGAAATATTGCTATAGGACACTTTAATTTTATAATAGTTTCAAGTTAAGGAAAAATTGCCTTCAAAATTAATAATCAGTTTGTCTTCCATTTTGTAGTTTCTAGGATGTTGGTTCAAACAGCCATCTGTTAGGTGGTCAGTAGATGAATCACCTTATTCACTGTATTATAGGTAGTTTGTAGATGATTACTAACATATGTTAAATTTTATTTTATGCTGTTAATTCTTTCCTTTCTGCCCTTACGAGTGAAGGTAGTTTGGAGTCCACGCACCGTCGTCAACTCCTTTTATCCCTTGGCAGAGCCCCACCCCTGCATGAACTCAAGTTTATCCTCTGAATCTGCAACAGAAAAGTCAGCTGCTGGGGAAAAGTCAGGCAGTGGAACTAACTAGTTTCACTTTAAATTTCACGATCACAGATGTCAAATGGGCGCAGCGCTGCCTAGATGCCTATGTTATTTCCCTACTGCTTTTTCCCCACAAGCTTACCTGCGTTTATACCCACGTCTGTGACCACAACACCGATCTTCTGCATCTCAGTCAGTGACCCTGCCATTCACCCTGCTGCTCCAGCCCCAGACCTAGAAACCATTCTGTGCAAGACCTCTTGGGTAGACCTTCAACACGCAGCTCCCCTACCCTGCCCAAGCTGTTGCTCACTCTTGCTTGGGTTGCTGAAGTAACTGCCGCCCCCGATCTCACCGTTGCCCCTCTGTAGTCTATTCTGCACTTTAAAGCCAGGATGATCTTTAAAAATATAAATGTGATTATATCACGCTCCTCCCTGAAATCTTCTGTGGTTTCCTGCTCCCTTGAGAATCCCTCCCACGTTCCTTACCGTGAGCCGCCAGGTGCCCTGTGACCCCTCTGCCCACCCCTCACTCTGCTTTCCCACTCGCCCACAACTGCAGCCACATTCATCCTCTCTGAGCCTCAGTTACACCCAGCCTTTTTCTTCTCGGAGCCTCCGCCCGTGTGCTGTGCGCACTGCCCTTCCCTGGGCTTCTGCCGTCGCATGCTCGTGCTTACTTGGACTTACTGTCACCTCCTGGGAGAGGCTTTCCCTGAGCGTGTGCCGTCTCAGCCAGGTCATGTTCACCCTCAGCCCCAGCACTCAGTCCCGTCACCCTGTTTATTCCCTGTAATCCTTACCCTTTCAGCAGTCCCTTATTTGTTGGTTTATTCGGTTGTTTCACCCCACTATATTATTAGAACCATGAAATGAGGTCAGGGCCAGACCAAGGTAGTCACCGCTACATCCCAGCCCCAGCACAGTGCTGTCACGCCGCAGCACTGCGCGTATCCTAATCTTCTCAAGTAAATGTTATTTTGAAAGAAAATTCAAATATTAATTTCCAAAGACTATATTTAAGATATGTAAGTGTGAACATAGGGTTAATATTAGGCATCTTTTTTTTTTAAATGGAGACAGAGTCTCGATATGTTGCCCAGGTTTGTTTGAACTCCTGGCTTCCAGTGATCCTCCTGCGTCAGTCTCTCGAGCCACTGGGATTAGAGGCGTGAGCCACCATGCTTGGCGACATCTTGACAGTGTTTTCTTTTTCTTCTTCTTCTTTTTTTTGGCCTGGAGAAGTTATTGTTACTTCCTAAGGGTGCTATGAAGAAATATTTTTGTTTTGAGCATCATGCTCATTTTGTAAAATACAGGTAGTAATTTTCAGCCAAGTATTACAATGAAAAAAGGGACAGAAAATTTAAGGCACTAAAGACAATGATGATGTTTGAGGGGCCCTTTCAGCGAGTTTTGTCTCGAGCCAGCTGTCCTGCTCAGTGCCGTGCTCCACCCAGAGGAAGTCCCCGCCACGGCCCATCTCCCACTGAGGCTAAGATCAGTCTTCCTGTATACACCTATTTCTCTTTCCCTCTTCCTTTTACCTTCCCCCCATCCCCCGACTCCAACATGTTCTTGGCAATTGTTTGGGCCCTGGGTAGCATTTCCTTGCCATGCCGATAGTGCTCAGAGAGTGAAAAGAAACATGGGCTCTGATGATGGTGTGGCACCTTTGGAACCTTTCTTATGCCCTTGTAAAAGCCTAATCATATTATTACTACATGATTATGAGAAAGTTGGAAAGTGAGTAAAACTAAAGTCAGTGTGCGTAGTTAGTGTTTGCCTAATTTTGAGCTGGTGTGACCACTTAGGGAACCCATGCCACACATTTATTCTCTCACGGCTCAAGGTTCTTTTCCTTCTTACTACCTACTATAATTTGTAATTAAATATTTCTTTGTGCATTTATTTATTTGTAAACTACATGAAGGTACTTGTCTTTGTCTTTAAAAGCTTTATAAATGCATACATCTTTTGACACAGTAATCGTGTTTCTAGAAATTTGTCTTCTAGAACTATATAAGGCTATCCATCTCATCATTTCATAGTAGACAAAAATTGAAAACAACCCAAATGTCTAACAATAATTATGAAACATTTATAGGACAAATGCCATTCAGCCATGAAAATTCATATTTATAAAAATTCTTCAGTAATACAAAAGTATGAGATATGAGCCATATGGTTCCAATTTTACAGAAATATACAAAAATATATGTAAAAACATATATGCAGGTCCATTGTCTCAAATCCCAAATCCTTTAGACTGGATGCATTTTGTAATCCGTAGTTTTTCAGATTTTAGAAAGATAACATGATGCATACACCAAGTGTTGTATAAATACCCCCAGTGGGTTCTGGGGTTGCCCATTAATCTATTATATTGGTATTTCTGCAGCAAAATTTAAGCTTATTGACTCTAACTGGGATAATAAATAAATTCATGTTCTGACATTCCGTTTCACCCTTATCCTGAGAATTCCTGTCTTTCTCCTATTTTATTGTTTGCTGAATTCTTTATATTTCCTCTTTTCTGGTTTGCGTTCTTCTTTTGGTGGAGCCCATTTTCCAGTGGCATCTTCACAAAAATACATGATAGATAATTTTTTTTAGGCCTTGCATATTTGAAAATAATCTCCATCCTCCCTTTATACTTTGGTTGGGTTGGATATGGAATCCTAGGCTGGAATCATTCCTGCATGTTTCGAAATCATTGCTTCGTCATATTCTGGCTTCCTGTGCTCCTGCGGAAGTCTCTCAAGTGGATTCCCATTCCCTGTTTGTAACTTGTTCCTTTTCTGGAAGCTTTTAGGATCTTCTTTTTTGCTCCATGTTCATGCTGATGTGTGAGGAGGGGTTTTTTGTTGTTTTGTTTTGTTTTGTTTTATTGTGCTTGGCACTTAGCAAGCCATTAAAATATGAATGCCTGCTAGCTTTAGTTTTAGGAAATTTTCTTACTCATATATGTGTGTATATATTTATATATTTTTTAATTCTTTCCCTTTATTTTCTCTGTTCTCTTTCTAGAATTCCTTTTCAGCTATTGAACCTCCTGAATTGATCCTTTAATTATCTAACCTTTCCTGTCCTTTTTTCTCTCTTGTGTTTTTGCTCTACTTTCTGAGATAATTACACACCTTTCTTCTAGCTTGCCTGTTGAATTTTTCATTTCTACTGTTGTATCTTTAATTCCCAAGAATTTTTTGCTTTCTCAATAGAACTTTTATATCTTGTTATTGCTTTACAAATGTAGTATTTTCTCTTATCTCTCTGAAAATATTAATCTTAGTTCTTTTGTTTTTTACTTTTTTTTTAAGTTCATTTCTTAACCCCACACTGCCCAGTTTCCTCCCAGGAGGCATCACTGTTAGCAACTTCTTATATATCCTTCTAGAGATTGATTTTCTTACTCAAGGAGAAAAATTAAATTTAATCTGGGTTGGTGGTATATTTCTATTCATTTACTTTAGTTTGTTTTCGATAACGTAACTCACCAGGACCTGAATGATCTGCCTCCACCCACCCCAACTCCTGCACCTCATTTTCCACCACTGCTTCAGGCAGCCACGCCGACCTTCTTGCTGTCCTTGAAGTTCATGACACACTCCTCCCTCGGGACATTGCCCAATGGTAACCTACGTGTGGTGTATTCTGGTCCCATGTAACTGTGTCATTTGCTTCTTCATTCCGGGTCTCTGCTCAGTTTTTACCTTAACGCAGAGGCCTTCCTTGTCCACCCGTGTAAACTAGCAATTCCTTTTCCCCAGCACCCCCATTACTCTTTCCTTGTACAGTAAACATACATTCAGAAAAGCACACCATGTGTGTACATACAGTTTGACATTAATTCCGCAGTGAGCGTTCGTGTGACGTAGGCGGGTGGCACATTGCCACCACCCTGGAAAGGCCCTGTGTTTACCTTCCTGGTTGCAGCCTCTTTCTTCACCTCCTCTCCAGTTTAGAAAACCATGATCCCAAGTTTATTTTCATCCACTTCCTGCGTTTTTTGCTTTCCTCTGAGTTTCTTTGTTTTTGTCTGTTTTTCATGTTGGAAACTTTCCTCAAATGGCTTAATGATCCTTGGTTGTTTGTTGATATTTCCAAGTAAAGCTCTGTGAAAAGCTGACTGGAATCTGAGCAGGGTGCTTTTTTAGTGGTAAGTTTCTCTGTAGGGTTCCGTTTGTCTGTGTGTAAGTCATTTCATTTGGTGCCAGTTTCCCCATAAAGGAATCCTCCATGCTGCTTCCTGACAGAGGCATTTTGCTGCCTCTGTTTTGGGAGTTCAATGGAATGAAGGTGGCTGAGGAGAATCTTGCCGTTGAGACGTGAGTTTATGTTTAACGTGAGCCCTTCCCGGTGCCCTCTGCCTCAGTCCTTCTTGAAGTGGTGAAACAATCAGTTGTACTCAGATTTTTTATTCAGTGTACATAATACATGCCAGATTAAGGACTGTGTTGCTATCACTCAAGATAGTTATAATTTAGGTATGGGAGGTAAAAACAGAATTTGGGAGTGAGATTGACATAATCGGTCTCTGTTCTTGGCAGTGAGTTTTTGGTGATAACAAGCGAATTTCGATCAAATATTTTGTTTGGTCATATACATGTAAATGCAATTGTAATCTTTGTATCTCCATTCAGATTTTAGGACAGCAAATTAACGACTTTACCCTTCCTGATGTGAACCTCATTGGGGAGCATTCTGACGCAGCAGAGCTTGGAAGGATGCTTCAGCTCATTTTAGGCTGTGCTGTGAACTGTGAACAGAAGCAAGGTAATTTGTTTCAAGTTAGTGTATGCATTTAAAATAATTAAGGAAAGTGACATATATAGTATGTTTTATATATAAATCACCAGTACAAACAGTAACCTCTTTTTTAAGGCCACCCTAAAAGAATGCCGTTTTCTATGATTTTGCTAGTAATTTATTTTTAAGCTTAAATTAATTTTATAAGTTAAAATAAATTTGATTGTAGTGATATTCTTTTCCTTCCTGTAAGACCACATGATTCTTTGAGTGGATCGTTTTTAATGCATCTTAAGTACACTGAATGTGATGAAGTTTACGGTTAATTGGATAAGATCCACCTGTTAGTTTGGTAAAAATGAGCAGATGTACAGCACTTTAATAGGTATTCAGATCTGCCTTCCCAGCGTGTATCTATAATAGACAAATGCCTTATACTTTCTTTTTTTTTTAAGGAAACATTTACAAGGTTTTTCTTTATTGTGGGGAAAAAAGGAGGAAAGAATATCATTATATGCAGTCTCTAGTAAAAATAGATTTGGAATTAGGTTTCCTATCCCTAAATCTGGTAGATATTCTTCCTCAAGAAATTACTTTCAGTGTTAAGTTTTAGATACTGCCTTGGGTACCTTTTAAAGGAAAGAATAGTATTACACATGTCAAGATTGGTTCACTTCACTTATTTGTAATTATAAAACTTTTAGAAATATCACAGGATATTTTGTATTAACGTACTCAGTTAAGAAAGCCTTGAAATTCAGGGGCCTTTGTGATGAATTTTCATGAAGATAAACAAAGACTATTAAAATAAATTAATGATTTCCCTGTGTATATCTCAATGCTACAAAAATCTCTGACTAACCATGTAAATCTGAGCTATCATCTTTTGTTTTTCCTTGTGCTCTTGGCATTGCAACCTAGAATATCCAATTTTAAGTTCCCAGAGCTGAAATGGCCCAAAATATTATATCATTACCATTATTATCAAAGTATTAATATATTAATCAGTTTGTCAAATAGCAATTTTGGAAATATTTCTGTACTTGGATTAAGAGCATGGGCTGCAGTATCCATCAGCCTGTGAAGTTCAACTATGATTTCGCCTATCACAGCCATGGGAGGGATTCCAGGCAAATCTCCTAATCTCTATATTTTAGTTTCTAAGTGAAGTAGAGATTTAGTATAGTACCTACCTCATAAGGTTATTGTGGGGACTAATGAGATAGGGTATGTAAAACAGTACAGTGTCTTGCACATAGTAATGGTTCAAAAAATGTTTGTTATTACTAGTAAACGTGGAAACATTATAATTTTTATATATAGTATTTTAAAACATTAATTTTAGTTCAATTTTCTATTGTATGTTTTTGTGAACTTCCAGATAGCTACAATTTTTAAAATGTCAATTATCATAAGGTGGCATTTATCTAATTATTTATATTTATCCTATGAATATATGGAATGTAAATTAGTAAAACCAATAATTTAGACCTAGAGAAAGCTATTCTCAGTGAGTTAAAGTTTACGGATTTTGTTAGATAAATGTACTTTCATGTGTAAGCAAATCCAAGTTGACACATTTTCACTTTATTGGAGTTACTTGAAGACTAGCTTTGATATGTAGATAATAATGTAATTAATATCTCTTTTTCGTTCTTCCAAAGTGTGTATCTAATCTTAAATAGCTTTTTCTCACTATTTTCAACTACTCATTTGCATAAAAATCACTTGTTTTCTAAAAAATACTGTTTAAATTTATCATACATGAAGTAGATAAATTTTCCTTTAAATTTATTTTCCCCTCTTTTCTAATCAGTTTATTTCACAAATATTTATTGCACTGATACACTATACTAGAGGCTAGGAACACAGTGCTAGGTAAAACAGAGACAGTACCTGCCCTTGTGGAACTTGAGTGGAGGTAAGGGCGTTAAATAATGCCTCGAACACCTGTATGATCAGAGTAGGGTGAGTGCTCTGAAGACACCGTGTAATGGGGGACAGTCTGGGCTTGGGGTCAGGGAAGTTATTTAAACAAAGATACGGAGGGTAATGGGTTAAGAGTAATCTAAATACTAGAATGTAAGAAAGACTTAGATCGCCTTGGAGAGATTTAAAAGCCCCACAAAACTATAATTGGAGTGTAGTGAGGAAGGGATTTAAGTCTAAAGGATGAAAAATTATTCAATTGTATTGATAGTTCACTGACAGCAGATAATGAACTCTTATGTATTCTTTTAGGAAACTCATCAACTTCTGGGATTCTGCTGAATACATAGGGGTCCTTGGTGTAGTGTATAGCTGTTAAGAGTTGGCTAATTATATTTATTACAGAATAGGACTAGGAAAAGACAAAGATGCTACCTATATCCATATTCCTATCGACAAGAAGATAGTCCAGTCGTAATATTTATTGAGGTTCTCACACAGACCAGGTGTTCTATAGAAACACCTAGGTTGTTTTCCCCTGAAATTGTATAAATGATGAAAACTTATAGAAGAGGATTTTAACATCTCACTTGTCCAGATTTAGGGCATTCTCTGCTCTCAAGAGCACAGTAGAAAGCTAAGAATCAAATAAATGGGATTCTGGATTGTTAAGTATTTGCTGTCACTGCATATTTATGGTATATAATGTAAAGCTCACCAAAATAGCCCTGCTGTTTACTACCTAACTCTGGACAAGATACTTTGCCTGTTTCCCGGTGTGCAAGATGAAGATGCAAAACCTGGTAGTCTTGAGGGATGAGTGAAATTGTGTGTGTGTATTTGCTCTGTAATCCGTAAAGCACTGTGCAGATAAAAGGGCTTTCTATTTAGGTGTGGTTCCTAATCGGAAGTGAGGAGCAGCTGCCAGGACCGCTGACTCAATGTAAATTTGTCTTGGCTACCTGACTTCTCAAAGTGGGCCAAGTAAAATGGTGGTATATTTGAACAAACAAAGGTTAATAGTAGAAGACAAATTAATAATAATTTTTTTTCTTGAGACAGGGTCTCTGTCATCCAGGCTGGAGTGTGGTGGCGTGATCATAGCTCACTGCAGCCCCTAGGTGTGTGCCTCCACACCTGTCTAATTTTTTAATTTTTTGTGAAGACAGGGTCTTGCTATGTTGCCCAGGCTGGTCTCAAACTCCTGGCCTCAAGTGATCCTCCTGCCTTGGCCTCCCAAAGTGCTGGAATTACAGGCATGAGCCACCACGCCTGGTATATTTAGTGTTTCCCTTCTGTCTGGTACTTTCCTGGGCACTAAAAGAACAAAAATACTTTTAATAATTTAGGAAGCTGGGACTCATATCTATTATGTTTCTTGCCCAAGATTTCCTACTTATGAGAGGCTAGGCAAAGACAAAAGCCCGTATGTCTTCCACATGTAAACTTGATACCCTGTGCTAAACGTCGCTGTGAATTTTGAACAGCTAAGATTTCAGGATAAACTCTTGTACACAGCACACCTCGTTCTCCAGCATTGCCTCATAGATGTGCACCCAGTAATAGCATACAGTTGTATATTGGATTTTAAAGAGTCGTGAATTTTTTTTCATTTAAAAGGTTGTACATCAATGTAGTTCTCATCACCATTTGATCATTCAGCATTTTACGGTGTTCGCGGGGAAGGGCCTTGACGTGGCAACACCGCTTCTTAACTAACGCTTCCCCTCTCACACCTACTACTAACCCTCACCTCCTGAGTCCGCTGTTATTTTCTTCGCTGTCAACAGGCTGCCATTCAGTTTTCTTCCCCATTATCAATGCTGCTGCTGCTTCTCTTCCATGTTCACAGTCTTTTATTTTGAGGGCTGTTTAGTCATCCTAGGTATGCTAGTTTCTCCATAGCCATTGGGTTCTGTGTTTGATAACTTTGAACAGAACATCTAAAAGCTCCCTTACTGTATTCCAACACCCATAGCGTAGTCCTCATTAAGAAAAAAAAAATTGAGCTCAGACTAAAGGAATTCTTTTTTGACCAAATAGTGATTAAGTTATGATATATTCCTACTGTTGGCAGAAGAATAATGCTTATGATTTAGCCATGTGGTGTACATTTGTATGTATAACCAAACATTTGGTGGGGTACAAGTATCTTTAGGACACTATTTCCTTAAAAACATGTTTTTGATTGTAAAAGCTTTGACAAAAATACCATAATAATAATGTCATAATTTAATAGTGTTTTAAAAATACCATGCTTTTCTAAAACAAGTTACCTGTCTGGCAGTTACCAACTGGCAATTTATTTGTCATTCCAAATATATGAGTCTCTTGTCAAAAGATAACTTTGAAAATTTAACATTAAGACTCCATATACTACCTCAAGGGGGAGAAGATTTTTTCTGTGTATGTGTTTGGGTGTATGGGATGGGAGAGGCAGGTTGAGGCCAAAGTTTCTTAATTATGTCACCCTTTTACATATTTCTTATTAAAGCATATTTGCCACATTTGTTGGAATCCACCTAGCCTGTTGATTTTTTTTTTTTTTTAAATGCTTAACGCCACTTTGTCATCCATTGTTAGATTCAGAAATAGTGAAAACTTCTTCCAGGGCTTTTTTAGAAGGCAAGAAATCATTTTTAACTTTGTCACTATTAACAGCAAAGAGGTCTTTCCTTTTTTTGGCAGTGGTAAGGGTGAGATTGATGAAGTTGCTGCTTTAGCTTATTACAGATGTTGGTCTTTATTTTAAAGCCAGGCTTTTACAATCTTTGTTTAACTATGGTATCAATTTATCTTAAATTAATCTTAATTCTTTGTCCTAAGCAGTTCTCAGCTTTATCAAATGTTTTTTTAATAGTAGAAAATATTAAGTTAGGAATTATACAATTCAGTGCTTTGATGTCATGTAAGAGTAAAGCACAGACTTCAGAGTTTTTTACCATGTAGCAAAGAATAATGTGAAAGATAATTTTTAGATTTTAGAAAAAGTAAGATGGAGTCTTTTCCATCCTGGCTTTAGGCTTTACCGTTTCACCGTTTTACATTGACACACCCAGGCTGATACTGCATTCCCGTGACCTACAACCTCAACTTTATAAGGAATGCTGACAGGGGAAAGAACTATCTTAAGGAAAGATAAATAATGTGATTTTCAGACTTTACCTATAGCAATATATTTAACCATGTGTGAGGGATTCCTGGGAAGAATCAGAACACAGGAAGCAGCTTATGAGAATGTGTGAAGTGTTAGCCTTTAGTCCCTTGACTGTCTTTAACCCGAACAGTGACATTCCAGGTTGTTCTTGTTTTCAGAGTACATCCAGGCCATTATGATGATGGAGGAATCCGTTCAACACGTTGTCATGACAGCCATTCAAGAGGTACGTTGGAGCTTTGTGCTTGCGGTTTATGAAAAATTAAAGGAGCAAACATGAGTATAAATAATAGAAGTAGAAATTTTGAAAAAGAGATTCTCCTCATTTTAGAGAATTTTTTTTACATATATGATACAGCTTATATTATTTGTATTTTTAAAAACTCATACTCATTTAAATTTCTCATTTTTATTTAAATCTTAAGCATTTATTTTGTAGTTATAGATGTAATTATTCCTAATTTTTAAAAGTGCCCTTAGTGAAGTAGGAATAGTAGACTAATTCCTAAAACTAATAATAAATAATATCTGTCTTAAACCAGCAGTCTTCCTCACACTTAACTGTTGGTTTCCTGTTTGGCAGAAAATGGGTCTTCAGCTACAGCCATATCCAGTGTAATTTCTAGGTGAATCTTTATTTTAAATTGAAAACATAAAACTGTAGAAGTAAAAATAAAATGGAAACTAATAGCTGGTCAATTTCAGAATGTGAGTATGTTTTTAATCATAAAAGCAATGGAAAAAACTCTTAAGGGAAGTAGAAAACTATATAGCACATGAATATGAAAGTAACATAGAAAAAATACAAAAGACAAACATGAAAAATGCTAAATGCAAATGAAGATAAAGTTGTGTTTTTAAAAACTCTTTTGGCAGTGACTTCCGACACCAACTACCCAAATTGGGCAAAGTTCACAGGTTACGGGCATTGTCCTCCGCAAGACTGCCTTCACTTCAGAGACCAGTCCCAAGTTCAGGGACCCCAGGCCACCCTCATATACATCTGACCAACCGGCTAGAAATTCAGGGGTTCCCATTACCCTCTCAGGTTCTGCCATTGGCTAAACTGTCTCACAGAATTCAGGAATGGTAACACTTTTATTATAACAAATGGATACAAATCAAATTAAATGGGTTTCCAAATTAAGTTTTTGTTAACCCAAAAAATACATAGAGTGAGGTCTGGGAGGGTCCCAAATGCAAAGTTTCTGTTGTCCCTGTGTCACGGAATCAGGATGAGTCACCCTCCAGGCACATCCTCTTGTGACAATACACAGAGTATTGCCAACCAGGGAAGCTCACCTGAGCATTTGTGTTCAGAGTCTTTATTGGGGTTCCATTACTTAGGTATGATTGATTATGTAGGTATGATTGGCCATGATGTTGAAATCAATTCCAGCCCCGCTTTGCTCCCTGGAGGTCTGGCTGATAGCATGTGACTCAAAGCCTCAACCTTCTAATCACATGGCAAGCCCCCATCTGGAGTCATCTCCACCGGGAGTTGCAGAGATACCCGTTACTAGGGAAATTCCAATGATTTAGAGGCCACTTCTTAGGAACTGGAGACAAAGGCCAGCCACATTCTTTATTACACAGGACCTTTCAAAAAGCAAAGCTTTTCAAAAGTTGATCAGTTTGGCAGTCAGCACTGATGGTAGGAATGTAAACTGGCGTAGCTTTTAAAAATGTTACGCCCTTTTATATCATGTAAGATTAGGTTTGGTCATAAGTGTCGAAATACCAAAATTACAGTTACCCAAGCAAGACATAAGTTTAATTTGCTCTTTAGTGGTCTCGGGTTGGTGTGGAGGCTCCGGAGCCATCAGGAACCCCCTTTCTCCTGTCGTATTGCTGCACTGTTCTCAGTACGCGGTGCCCGCTGGTGTCCAGCTGTGCTTCTCGTGCTCAGCTCTCACGTTCGCGCTTGCAGCCGGCAGGGAGGACTGAAGGAAGGTTGTCTTCTTCTCACAAGTCAACTGGCAGTAATTCTCACTCCCATTAGCCAGATCTTCCTCACGTAGTTACACGGCCAGCCTGGGAAATGAAGTCCTTATTCCGGGTATTTGGGGTCCTTGCCAAAATCTGAGGATTCTCTTACTAAGCAAGAGCAGGGGGAAAGTGAGAGGACTCAACAGTCCTGCCTCGCTGTGATTGGTTCTGTGAATCCACTTTTGAAAACTTATTCTAAGGAAATGTGAAATGCAAAGATACATAATAATAGTAACAATATCAAGTGTTTATCACCTATGTGCTGGATTGGCCTATAACTAAACAATTTACACGTTAACTCATTTAAAATTTACTACAGTTGTAATTAATGCCACTGAATTTACACTTAAAATGGTTAAAATGGCAAGTTTTATGTATATTTTACCACAATGAAAAAAATACTGGAAACAGTTCACTGCAATCCTATGAGGCAGCAGTCCCCAGCCTTTTCAGTTTCACGGAAGTTAGTTTTCCCACAGATGGGGCAGGGCTGAGGGTAGGCAGAGCTCAGGCGCTCTTGCAGGCGATGGGGGGAGCGGCAGTGAATACAGACGAAGCTTCGCTTGCTCACCACCGCTCACCTCCTGCTGTGCGGGGCCCCCAGTTCCTAAGTTTCTTGGAAGATAGTTTTTCCACGGAAGGGGGACGTGGCGGAGCTCTGTCGCCCAGTCTGTGGCCCGGGGTTGGGGACCACAGGTATGAGGTATGTATTATTATTGTCCCCATTTTATAAAAGGAAGCTGAGGCATAGAGAGTTTGAGTCACTTTCTCAAGTTCACATAGGAAGTAGTGGCTGACTGAGAACTCAGATCTAAACAGTCGGAATCCAGAGCCCAGCCTGTGGCCATTGTGCTGTGTCTCCTCAAGATAGTCTGTTTCAGTATTTCCCAGTACTGAAACATTGGGGAGACCCAGCCACAGAGCAGTAGGGAATGGATAAAATAAACTGTGGTATAACATGTACTAGCATATCATACAGGCATTAAAGCATATTTTTGGAAGCAGTGTGATGACATAGGAGAGAGCTTGTATTAGGTTTAAAAAAGGATACAAAGCAAGTCAGCAATGTGATCTCATTTCTGGTAAAAATAAAAATTGAAATTAAGATGAATGAAAACAAATAAAGAAACTTGTTAAAATATTAACTCTGTCCAAAAAGTTGAATGTTCTTTACTGTTCTGTATTTTCCAATTTTTCTATAATAACAGATGTTTCATCTATAACCAGGAATGTTTTTTAAATTAAAATCTGTGACCAAATGATTTTTATTCTGTTAATCTATCCCAAGGAATTATTTAAAAATTCAGACCAATATTGGGTACAACAGTGTTTATCAAACAATTTTATATAAACAGAAATGAGAAAACAGTGTATATCCATTGGTAAGCAAGTGTTTAAATTATGGTAGCTCCATCCGATGAAATATTGTATAACTGATAAAAATGTGTAAAAAGGGTATCTTATGATAGAAGGAAAAAATTCAAAATGTCAAGTGAACAGAACAAGATATGCAATTGTATGTACAATAGAATCCCAATTAGATATTTTAAATAGGTTCTGTGTCTATCGTGTGTATTCATTCAGCTAATACTTAGTGCCCAGTGTGCATCAGCCGCTGCAGTAGGCGCTGGGCACGCGCCTGTGAGAAAGACAGGCACGGCCTCTTGCCACGAGTGTGCGTCCTGCAGGGAAACGGTTAAACCAGCGATGCAAAGACAGTATGAAAAGTGCCATGGCGGGGACAAACATAGGAGCACTTGAAAGGAGTCTCCAGCCCAGTTTCGGGGCATTAGATGAGAGGAGGTGAGAGTGAGAACTGAAGGGTGCGGTGAGGTGTGGGGCACAAATGTTACCGTCAAGTCCCGGAGGCAAGAGAGCGGACCCGTGTGGCCCCGAAAGAAGAGTGCCTGTAGCAACCGGTGTGAGGTGGACAGTGCTCAGAGGTGAAGCAAGAGACACTAGATTGTTAGGACATTGTGCAGTTTTGCCAAGAGTTACAATTTTGGATAGATTCTAAGGAGAAAATACATTCGAGGTCTGCATTTGAGAACACTGGTGCAGTGGGAAGAACGGACTGAAGGGAAACAAGGCTAGCAAAAGGGGGACAAGTTAAGAGCCCTTGAGAATCACCAAGTAAAGACACAGAGCCTGGACTAGCTTACAGCAGACAGGACGGAGAGAAAGGGACAGACGCGAGACCAGTGGGCTTGGCGACTGATCGCACTGGAGGGAGGCAAGAGGACGGCTAGAGAGATTTATGAAATTAAAGAAGGACTTTTGTAAAATAATAGCCTTTTTTTCCTCAAGGCTGTTCTATTTATGTCTTTATTCAGGTACTACTGACAGTGATTTAATTGTGGTAAAAACACATAACATAAAATTTAACATTAGTGACACTGAGTACATTCACCGTGTCATGCAGACATCACCACTGTGTAGTTCAGACCTTTTCATCACCCAGAGGAAACGCTGTGTGCACCAAGCAGTCGCTCACACTTCTTCCCTGTCCCCGGCAACCCGCAGTCTGCTTTCTGTCTCTGTGGACATGACTGTTCTGGATGTTTTATGTAAATGGAATCATACAATGTGTGGCCTTCTTGTGTTTGGTTTCTTTCATTCAGCACAATGCTTTCAAGGTTTGTTGTAGCATGTATGAATACTTTTTTTAATGGCTGAATAATATTCCATTGCATTATGCCATGTTTTGTTTATCCATTCATCAGTTGATGGACATTTGAGTCATTTCTACCTGTTCGCTGTTGTGAGTAATGCTGCTGTGAATATGAGTGTACAAGTTCTTTTGAATATTTGTTTTCAGATCTTTTGGATATATACCCGGAAATGGAATTGCTGGGTCATGTGGTAATTCTGTGTTTAACTTTTTGAGGAATGGCCAAACCACATCATTTTACACTCCCACCAGCAATGCATGAGGTTTCTAATTTCTCCACATCCTTACCAACCCACGTTATCGTCCATCTTTTTGATAATAGCCATCCTTGTGGGTATGTCTTATTGTGGCTTTGATTTGTATTTCCCTAATGACTAACGACGTGGAGTATCTTTTCACGTGCTTAATTGGCCGTTTCTATATCTGGAGAAATGTCTGTTCAAGTAAATGGTAGTCTTTTAACTCTTTAAATGCTAATAACTGAAATTAATCAGGAAAGATGAAATTTTTTTAAAAAAGATAAATGCTAATGGTAAGCAGCCAAAATAAGGAGGTTGAAATATACGATGATAAATGGAGCAGGGTCTCTGAGAAGCCGGAAGAGACCAAGTTGAGGGCACCAGTGGAGGGGTCAGCCTTGGGTGAGAAGCAGAGGCTTGTGTCATAACAGGAATGAAGAAGGAAGGGGTGGACATGCCTGCTGCTAATTTTATAAATAGGGTATTGGAAATTGGGGAATTTCTTGTCTGGAGGCAAGATTTTCTGATGAAGAGTGTGGGAGAGTTGGTGAGGTATGAGAGGTAGGAAAGGTTTGAAATAATCTCTAATCTCTAACGAGAAAAAGTACAGCTATGCTTCAAAATGTCAAGTGAACAGAACAAGATATACAATGTATGTACAATAATAACCAGCAGTCTCTTTATTTCTTTCCAGATTATTCAAAAATCCATGCACACTCAGAGCAGCTTTGAAGGCCCAGTTGAGCCTGGAAACTGTTTATTAATAGTGACACCAGTTTTGTGGTTTTTAATTTTTTTTTCTTTTACTCTCAGTGCAGTTGACCCTTGCACAACAGGGGTTTGAACTACATGGGTCCACCCATACACAGATTCTTTTCAACCAAGTGCTCATGGATAAAACGGTATTTAAGAGAAGCAAAACCCACATATACACAGAGGTGACTTTTTGTAATAGGAAGGTTCCATAGGACTTGAGTGTGCACGGATTTTGGTATACATGGGGTCCTGGAACTGATCCCCGACATATACCAAGGGATGACTGTGCTTAGCAGTCAGGGTGTGTGGCCAGAAGAGATAGCTAGTTGAATTGATCTTTAATTGAATTGATCTTGGATTGAGATATTGCCAGTCAGAAGGAATTAGGTAAGACGAGAGTTGAGAATGTCGACAAAATTCGTCAGAGTAATAGGACATGGAATCTAGGTTAAATAGAGAAGGTAATTGATTAAACAAATGAAGAAACAGGGAATCTAAAGTAGAGGGGGGAGATTCCCCCAAAATAAGGCAATGACATTAACAGAAGAAAGAAGAGTAAACTTTAGGTGGGCAAATGCAACAGTGTTCAGTGCAGAGTCTGAGCAACGTGAGGAAGACTGCGAGTTTGAGAGCAATGGCTGAGACTCACAGGGCGCACAGAGGGGAGGGCCTGGGAGCCTCCTGACGTTGTGGAACGGATCAGGAGACATCACTGAGTGAGACAAGGCTGTGCTGAGAGTGGGCTCTCTAGACTTTTACTGAGAGGTGTTGCTGTGTTATGATAAGGACTAAAACTACAGGGTAACAATACGAAAGGGGAGAAAACTGGACAAAAATATTTCCACTCCCTTCGTCCACCTGCCTCTAAGTTAGATGCTTTCTATCCGAATATTCTGTCATGACCCTTATTATCACAATGCGGTACATTTATCTACTGATTTGTCCTTATGTGAATCCTGCTAGACCCGTGGTGGCCACAGATAGCAAATTCTTAAATAGTTCAGAATTATGTATATTTTTATTTCAAAGTATTAAGGAGGTACAAATGTTTTTGGTTACATGATCACTTTCGTAATGCTTGAGTCACAGCTATAGGTGCGCCCGTCACCCAAATAATGTTCATTGTACCCCTTAGGTAGGTTTCTGCCCCTCTCCTCCTCCCCTCTCCCCACTGCTTGACTTCCACTAAGATTTACATTCCTCAGTGCACATGCGTGCTCATCGGTTAGTTCCAGTTTGATAGTGAGTACATGCGGTGTTTGTTTTTCCATTCTTGGGATACTTCACTTAGGATAGTGGTCTCCAGTTCCATCCAAATTGTTGCAAAAGGCAACATTCAGCCTTTTTATGGCTGAGTGGTACTTCATGGTATACATATACCACATCTTAGAATAATTTTTTCTTTATTTTTTTTCCGAATTTTTTTCTCTCTACAATGGGTATTACTTTTTTTCAATTGGAAGAAAGATGTTTTTAAAATATTTCTATGAATATTCTCGAAAACATAAAAATTTAAGATAATATTTCTTACTTTTCCTGAGATTTTTTCCCCCGATTGTGCTAAGGGACCTTCAACTCTTCTCATTACATTAATACAGAGCAGTGGTTCCCAGGTTTTGGAGTGTACCATCAGGTCACCTGGAGGGCTTATTAAACATGTTGCTGGTCCCTAACCCCAGAGTTTTGACTCAGTAAACTTGGGATGGGGCCCAAGACTTGCATTTCTGACAAGTTCCCATGCAGTGCTGTTGCTGTTGCTCTGGGGGCCTCCCTTTGAGAGCCCCGATCCAGAGGAGGAGGCACAGCTAAGCGCTGCAGTTCTCTGGAGAAGGCGAAGGCTGAGATCGCAGGAGCTCCCGACAGTGCGTCTCCACGTTTCTGAAGGTCCCTCTCCCTTTTGTCCTTCAGACAGAGCATAAGAAAGAAATGGTAGAAGGTGGGGCCATTTGCATCTGCCCCAGACAGTTGTTATAATAAGAATTCCGTCCCTTCTCCCCTCACCCCTTCCCTGCCCTTTAGGTTTCTCTTTGGGATGTGAGAGAGAGGGGCTGGGACGGGGGTGGGGGTGCATCAGTGATCATTCAGCATCAGCTGGTTAATTTTGGCTAGTATTGATGATGTCCACATTTATTCTTTAGAAATGAATAGGTGCTTGGTGTTGCTATTTTTATTGAAAAGTCACTGTTTTTAAATGTTTAGTCAGATTTTTAACTTAATAGCTGTCTTAATGATAAGAATAAGGAATACTTGATCCTTAGTACTGGGCTTACAGTGAAAATGAGCACCAGAATTCAGACCTCTAATTTTATTTTTAATTATTCTGGGTGCATAATAGTGACAGGGTACATGTGAGGTTTTGATACAGGCATACAATTTGAATTAATCAGATCAGTGTAATTGGGCTAGCCATCACCTCAGGCATTTATCATTTCTTTTGTTGGAACATTCCAATTCCACTCTTCCAGTCATTTTAAAGTCCACCCTAACTTACTGTTGATTTCAGTCACTTCGTGGTGCTGTCAAGTAGTGTCCATTCTGTCTGGCTGTCTAACTGTATTTTTGTACCCGTTGACCGTCCCCACTTTGTCCCCATCCCCGCTGCCCTTCCCAGCCTCTGGTAACCGTCATTCCACTCTCTGTCTCCGTGAGATCAATTGTTTTTCGTACTCAGCTCCACATATGAGTGAGAACATGCGAGATTTTAGACTCTAAGTTTAAACGAAGGCATTATCCTGGAGTGAAAAAAAAAAGTTCCGAATTCAAAGGCTTTAATGTATAGGTAAATGTTCCTTTTTGCATTCGTGTTCTCATTTTCATTTTTATGTTTCTACAGTGGCTGGGTGTTCATTGTGTTGTATATTATGTAGAATGTCTTTTTTGCCTCCTAGTTATGATCATTTAAATCTTAATTTCAGCTAATGAGTAAAGAGTCTCCTGTTTCTGCTGGAAATGATGCCTATGTTGACCTTGATCGCCAGGTATATAATTTTGCATTGTTTTTATTCATGCAAAGATTGACAAGGATAAACTTGAGATATTAGAAGAATATTTCAGTTGAAATTGCTTGTGGAATATATTGGTATAATTCTTTATATTTTATCTAAAATTTAAGAACCTAAGTTATTTTACTAATGGGTGTTACACATTTATATTAAGTTTATAATTTGTAACTAAATCCATTTGTAATTAAATTTAAGATAGATCAATTTCTTTGACTTGCTGTAATTCCTTGTGTCTGGTCATGATTTTTTATTTTCTTAGAGACAGCGTCTCACTCTGTCACCCAGGCTGGAGTATAATGGCACAATCATAGCTCACTATAATCTTGAACTCCTGTGCTCAAGGAATCCTCCTGCCTCAGCCTCTCAAGAAGCTGGGACTACAGGCGTGTGCCACATGCCCAGCTAATTTGATTGATTGATTGATAGAGACAGGGTCTCCCTGTGTTGCTCGGGCTGGTCTCAAACTCCTGGCCTCAAGCAATCCTCCCGCCTCGGCCTTCCAAAGTGCTGGGATCAACAGGCAGGAGCCAACGTGCCCAGCCTAGTCATGACTTTTTCTTTTTCCGTTAGTGAAATCTGTATGCCACATATAGCACAATAGATGTATTCCTGGAAAACAACATGAAGTAGTGTAGTGAATAATCTTTCAGTAAATAAGTAAATACTTTAAGGAAAATAATATATTTTCATAGGAATCCTGCAATGCATTTTTATGATTTTAATGGAAAAGTTATTCTGTACTTTTATATATTGCTTCTTAATAAAATACTGTTAGTTACACTGTCAGTTTCTATGTTCCAGCTGTCTGAGACATTTCTTTCAAAGCATAAACAGAAATATTCGTATTCTTTATCTTCTCTTGTTTCTTTCCCTTGGTTTCGAAATGTTTTGCTGGAAAATCTTTGGATGTCCTATAATTTTAACCCAAACTGTAATTTGTCTTTCTCCTACTTTGTAGTGTTTGGTTTTAAAGTTGTTACCTTGAATGTATTTTATTTTATTTTTTTAATCTATGCTACATAGAGGTTTGGTCACATGAAATGAAGAGACAACAAAATTTTATTTTAATCAATTTATTTCATACTTTGACAACTTAGAGTTTATATAATAATGGTACATAGCTTGGGAATGTTTGATTTACGTTGAGAATCAGAATAATAAAAATTTTTCTTTTAAAATGGTGCTATACAGGACTGGGCATGGTGGTTCATATTTGTAATCCCGCAGTTTGGGAAGCCGAGGTAGAAGGATCACTTGTAGCCAAGAGTTTGAGACCAACCTGGGCAATATGGCGAGACCCCATCTCTACAAAAAATAAAATTAGCCAGGCATGGTGGCACAGGCCTGTAGTCCCAGCTACAAGGGATGCAGGAGGATCACTGGAGCTCAGTGGTTCAAGGTTACAGTGAACTGTGATGATCACTGGGTGACAGAGCGAGACCCTATCTCTAAATAAATAAATAGATAGATAGATAGATGGATAGATAGAAGAAACATGTTATAAAATGGTGCTATACAAATTAGCAGAAAGGTTTGTTTAATATGACTAAAAAACCGGGGTTGAAGTGCCCTAGCTATGTATTTCTCTGTTCCTCTAGCACATACATATTTTACTATAGTAAAATTTCTCAGTGACTAAAGAATCAATATTACCGAGAACCAAGTAGTCCAGTTTGAAGAAGACAGATAAGAAACTTGATCTGGGGAATGAGCCAAATTCAAAGGACAGAAAAGATAAGACTTAGGGTTAAAAGAAATTAGTTCAAAGTCAGAAGTGCCTTCTTTTGTAATAACTCTTGCAAAAGGGGTCTTGATTTCCTCCTTCACATTCTCCCCACCCCTAAGAACAAGGAGGGAAATGTTTTAACTCTTTGTTGTACATATGTAACTATTAATTATCACCTCTTTGCATTGAAATGTTTATCGTATCTCTTTGTTTCTAATCAGTTGAAGAAAACTACAGAGGAACTAAATGAAGCTTTGTCAGCAAAGGAGGAAATTGCTCAAAGATGCCATGAATTGGATATGCAGGTAAGAGGGTTTCCCTGTGTGCCTCCTATTTGAAATGTACCACCGTAAGTACCACCAAATGTGCTATGTACTGCCATGCAGTACAGCTCGACTATAATGCAACCCAAAAGAAAAAAAGTAGAAAGGAAAACAGGTTTCTGGTTAAAGATAGGTGACTGAGCAAAGATGTTAATGTCCTTTCTTTTCTTCCTGCAACCCCATTACATTTATAATAAATGAATTGAAGTGGTATAAACCCATAGGAAAAGAAGACAGAGGAGGATAGCACACAGGAGTCTTTTGGTGTGTCAGTAAACTGTCTCTCAGGAGGGGTGAGGGAGATTTTATTAGATCAATAAATATGAAATATTCGATTTCAAATCAAAAGTGTAGTTTATTAAATCTCAAATAAGAAGCAGTATAATTAATCAAAGTATGCATGTAAACTATTGACACAGTTTTGCCGTCTTAACCATAGCTTGTTTATGCCAGCAGCGATGAAGCCTAGAAAGAGAAAGGCAATGAAATTGCGAAAGGTGTTTTCCACAGTTGTTGAGAATAGAATATTTTTCCTTGTAAGAAGTGGTCCAAAGCCTGGAAGAAGGGGTAGTCAGTTGGTGCAAGGTCTGGTGAATACAGTAGGTGACAGAGAGTGCCCAAGTCCCACTTCTGTAGTTTGAGCAGTGTTGTTTGTGTGACATGTGGGCAAGCATTGTCTTGCAAGAGGACTGGCCTGTCTCTATTGACCAATCTCAGCTGCTTAATCGCAAGCATCCTCATCATTTCATCCAGTTGGTTGCAGTAGACATCTGCTGTAATTGACCGACCAGGTTTCATGAAGCTGTAGTGGATAATACGAGTGCTGGACCACCAGACAGACACCATTAGCTTTTTTTGATGAATATTTGGTTTTGGACTGTGTTTTGGCACTTCATCTTTATCCAACCATTGTGTCAAACGCGATGGTCAACAAAAATCCATTGTTCATCACACATAACAATATGGTGTAGAAATGGTTCGCCTTTTTGTTGTGACAGCAAAGAAAGGCAAGCTTCGAGATGATTTCTCTTCTGATGCTCATTTAATTCATGCAGAACCCATCTATCCAGCTTCTTTGCCTCGCTGATTTGTTTCAAGTGGTCCAGTATTGTTGGACTAGTAACGTCAACCCTTGCTGCTAATTCATGCCTAGGTTGAGATGGATTCACTTCCACCACAGGTTTCAGCTCATCATTATCCACTTTGGTGTCAGATCGCCCACATGGCTCATTTTCAAGATTAAAATCACCAGAACAGAACTTCTCAAACCATCAATGTACTGTGCGTTCATCAGCCACATCCTTCCCAAACACTTCATTGATATTTCAAGCTGTCTGTGCAGCATTGGTTCCGTGATGGAACTCATATTCCAAAATAACATAAATTTTTGACTTATCCATGGTTTCACAAAAATTGCCCTAAAAAAATGTGAAAGATAATCACAAGCCAACATGTATGTTTGAAAGACTGAGGATGTACCTTCACAATAAACATAAAATAAGAAGTGTCAAAGTGAAACGTCAGAGATACCAACTGTCAAACTCAGTACTTAAGGAAATCAGGCATTTCATAATTAATAACCAAAAAGCCCTAATTTTTAGTGCTCGCCAGTTTCCATAGTGTTCATACTATCACAATGGCTGATTTCAAATCACTGATGCCTAACAGCCAGCTCACAATACTCCAGGTTCTAACCAGCTCCAGCCCACCACCTGTCTTCGTCAACCGCAGAAAGCCAACAGGTAGATAGAAAAGTGCTGAATGGCTGAAAGGAGCAAGAATGCAGTGGCCAAGAACACCCACAAGGTGGCAGGGCTGCTGTAGTGGAGCCCCAGAGGGACCGCAGGTGTGCTGGAAAGCTGAGGGGAGGCGTCACTGTGGAACAGGCGGCCTGTCAGCTGTGTCGACCACTACGTACAGACTGACCTATAGCCAGGTTCCAAATCAGAGGACTCTTTTCTAAAGAAATTAAACAAACAGAAGTATAGAGAGGTCAGAGTGTTAGTATTGCAGCGTAAGGTCCTTTTCATTTTGGCCTTCTGGGTTCCCTAATTTACACAAAAGCCAGCTTCTTGTGGATAAGCCCTAAAGCGTAGCCGGTGAATTTAGAGCTTCTAGTTACCTGTGCTATTGACTAGTTCTTGAATATAAGGAAAATCTGCATTACAAAAGAGAAAAGGATTGATATGAACACAACACTAGCCCTAAAGGAAGCAGAGAAATTTTAAGGAGTAGGAGAGGTTTTTCTTTTCAATCTATTTAAAACCCTCAATCAAGATATTACATATATGAGGGCAAGATGCTATCTTACAAAGGAAAAATTAGAGATCAAGAAACAAGTCAATTAAAAATAGAATAGTCAAGCCGGACATGGTAGCTTGTGCCTATAGTCCCGGCTACTTGGGAGGCTGAAGTGGAAGGACTGCTTGAGCCCAGGAGTTCCAGGCTGCAGTGAACTGTGATCACACCTGTGAATAGCCACTGTACTCCAGCCTGCGTGACGTGGCAAGATTCTCTAAAAGAAAAAATAGAACTGTCAAAATAAAAAAATTCAATAGAATAATTAAAGATGAAGTCAAGAAAATCTCTCACAAATAAAAAGACAAAAATTAGATTATTTGTCTGGAGTTTACTTCAACTGAAGCGAGACAGCATATTGAGGTACACATGAGACATAATTGGTCACGTTCGGTGTCTGTTAAAGCTGGTCATGCATATGTGGAGTTCATAATATTTTATACTGGAAGAAGCATTTGACTTTGAAAGGCATAGGGGTTGGTCATTGCACTGGTTGTGTTTAGCAGAAAGTGTAATCCTGGCGTATTTGTTCAGTTATATAGAAAATAGTATTTACATAGTCACAACGTAAGTGCTGTTAATTGCTTTTCAAATTTAGAATTTAACTATATACAAATGCTGAATTATATTAATAAGTAAAAGTTCATTATTTTTACAAGTGGGGTATAAATATTATCTTTGATAATATAAAATTAAAGTTGCACACTGGGATCGGCAAACTACACAGCTTGCCATCTGTTTTTATAAACTTTTATCGTAGCACAGTCACACTGATTCATTTCCTCATTGTCTGTGGCTACTTTCACACTACAGTGACACAGTAGAGTACTTGCCCCAGAGACCTCTGAAAGCCCAAAATGTTTACTATATGGTCCTTCACACCAGAAGAGTTTGCCAGTCCCTGGTATGGACAGATTGCCAAGTGAATGATAGTGTTGCGAAGAAGAGAAGGGGTACCCTATAGCACCTTTTGCAGTGCAGAAGATGGTAGTGACACAGTCGTAATGATGTGATCTTTAATGTCAACATTTAGAATTTTCCTACAGAGAAACATTATTGTAAAAGTAAAGGAACAGATGCTAGAGGCTCACGAGTAGAGTGGGAGCGATGAGGGAAGGGAGGGCCCAAAATGTTTCCGTCTTCCTAAGTAGGGTGTCAGGAACCACTTCTGTGAGGTAGCAGTCATTACATGCTGGCTCCTGGTTGTCCGGTCTCTCCTGTTATTTTTATTTTAACCCTCTGCACAGCACTTTTCATTCTTGTTTTTGCATGTATTAATTTACTTTCTCATGTCATATGATTTGTTTTTGTTTATATATCTATTATGATTTGTTTCAAATGTATAACATACAAGGAAGACCTTTCTCTATTTTGTTCATCAGTGTATCTCTCGCACCTGGAGAAGGGCAGCCGTCCCTCGCGCATAGTGAGCACGCGGCGAGGGTGTGAGCGGTGGCTGAGTAGGATGAAGCAACAGGCAGTCGTTTAAAATCACAGAGGTGACCAGCGAAGAAGTGAGAATAGTGACAGAACAAGTTACCATAATCTGGCATATCTGAGCACAGAGTCACTAGGCTGATAAATCAAGAGATAATGTTATATAGCATATTATTTACAGGTAGAAAGCAACAACCAAAAGCAGTAAAATTAGAAATAGTTAAAACGCTGTTCCATTCTGTGTCTAGAGAGTGGGAAAACTCTCATTAAAGCCCCTTTGCCTTGCTTGACTTTTTCTTAAATGAATCATGTTTATGTTTTTAAAATTATATTCCCTTTTCTGTGTGTGTAAAAAGGAGTTCTACCATATATATTGAATTGGGGCGGGGGGCTGGCTTCTTTCATTATTTTGAGATTCATCCATGTCATCAGTATCAATAATTCTTTTTTATTGCTGAGTAGTATTCTTTTATACAGATCGTATATACCATATCCAAAATACTTGGGACCAGAAGTATTTCAGATTTGGGATTTTTTCAGATTTTGGAATATTTGCATTACCAGTTGAGCATCCCCAATCCCAAATTCCGAAATCTGAAATGTTCCTGTGAGCATTTCCTTTGAGCATCATGTGGATGCTCAAAAAGTTTCAGATTTTGGAGCGTTTCAGATTTTCGGAGTTAGGATGTTCAACCTATGTGGATATACTACAGTTTATCCATTTACTTGTTGATAAACATTTGAGTTGTTTCTAGTTTTTCTCTATTACAAATAAAGCTGCTATAAACATCTTTTATAAAGTCTTCGTGTGGGCATATCCTTTTATTTCTCTTGAGTAAGGGCATTCTACCTAGAATTAGAATGGGTGAATCAATCATGTGGTAGTTACATGTTTAATTTTTTAAGAAACCGCTAAGCTGTTTTCCAAAGTGTTTGAAACATTTTATATTCTCATCAGAAATTTCTTTGCCAACACTTGGTGCGATCAGTGTTTTTAATTTTATCCATTATAGTGGGAGTGTCATTGTATAACATTGTGGTTTTAATTTGCAATTTGTTGATAACTAATGATAATTATCCTTACATGTGCTTATTTGCCATCTCTTCTTTGATGAAGTATTTTTTCAAATATGAAATAAAGAATGAATTCTTACTCTTACATATTGCTCTGTGTGCGCAACATTCCAAAATAGTATAAATGTTTTAAGTGGAGATTAATTGTACTTCTTTAAAAAAGGCTTTAATTCATAATGGAAATTCACGAGTGATTGAGCTGACACCAGCGTAATTGGAGGAAAACTTCCTGTATTCCAACAGGTGGCAGCGTTGCAGGAGGAGAAAAGTAGTTTGTTGGCAGAGAATCAGATATTGATGGAGAGACTCAATCAATCTGATTCTATAGAAGATCCTAACAGTCCAGCAGGAAGAAGGCATTTACAGCTCCAGACTCAATTGGAACAGCTCCAAGAAGAAACATTCAGGTAAAAGACCACTCTTTAAAACCAGATTTTTAAAAAATGTGATAGCTGTCATTTAAAGTTTAGATTATAGTGTTAGAACTTCTGGGTAACTGTAGACCAAGGAGGCTGTATAATAAACAACTTCCCAAAATCTCCCCACATGACATCAAATAACTTCACATCTAGGAAAAATTCTTTCAGAGCTACATCCTTCATATCACTTGAAGGCAGAATGCGTCGGCTGCAAAATAACTGTGAGTGAAACCAGCCAGCACCCCACAGCTGCCCACCCCACCCTGCCCTGGAGCTCTGGGGAAGCAAAGGCTGAGCGGGAAAATATTAAAGGAAGAATACTAGTGAAGAGGCCTGAGCTGTTATCAGAAAGATTACTTTCACCCAAGACCTATAATTACTTAAAAAAAAAAAGAAAAAAAAAAGGTAACTGGGCAGAGTAGACTACAAACTGCAGGGTGGAGATTTCAAAGTAAGTTCATCTCCTTAAAGGGCCTGGTGCCATGAAGATATTCAGGCAGGGAGTTTAAAGGCACGGATGCCCTTTCCAGGTACATAGTACAAGAGCCGGGTGCATTTACAGATGTATAGAGACTTAATATGCGTGGATGTAGAGAGATTTATAGAGATAGACTTGTTTAAAGGGGCAAGATGATTTAACAGGATAGGCACCACTTAAAGGAACAGCCTTCCAACCATCTGGGGGGAAAAGGCCGAAAGGAAGAACAGCCCTTCGGCAATGGATGGGGAAAGGGAAAGAAAGAAGAGGGAAAACGTGGTGTCCTGTGAGACAAGACAGAACCACAAAATCGAAAGACCTAGGAGTATGACCAGAATTTTTTTAACTAAAATATTGTTATGATTTACTAAAAAGTACAGTATAACCTGTTTATTACCTAGCCATAGATTTCCAGTGTTAAAACAGAGAAATTAAGCATCGGTTAGATTTTTACTTTATGGAGTAACTGTGTGGTAACAGATCTACCGTCATTCATTATTCCTCATTGAAATGTTTCTGGATAATAAAAAGCTTGTCTTAGAAACCTTAGAAGCGATCTGTTTCCCTGTGGGGTGCACCAGCAGTTCACAGGGCGGTCAGGGACCCCTGGAGTTTCTCCAAGACCACACTGGAGAGTCTGCAGGGTCCTCTCCTCTCTGACAGTGTGTCTGAGAGCCAAAACGTCATATGTCGTGAGAGACGAATGCGGAAACAGATGGGAGACCCAGCCGTCTTCTATTAAACCAGATGCCAGCATCACAGAAATGCAGAACAAGACCAGCCTTCTGACTTCTCTGTTTAGAAAACATAGTTATTTCCCGTAAACAATATGTTGCTTATAATGAATTAAGTACATTTAAATACATTTTGTTTGAATTTCTAATATGATAAATGTTGATAGATCTATATAAATAAAAGTTTTTTGGGTCCTCAGTAATTTTAAGAGTGGGGTCTTGAGACCATACAGTTTGAGCACCTTCATCTGCATCTTGACTCCCTAAGACAGCATCGGTGGTGGTAAAATCCAAGCATGACTTTACCCTTTTGTTTCTAAATTGTGGCTAGTTTTAAATTATGGTTTGGGGATGTTGGTATTTATTTAATAGAATTATCTTACATTTTCATGAAGCATCAGTTAGATTTTCATTTCATTTTGAGAAAATAGTGTTTTATGCTTTTATTGTTCCAAAATACATATTTGCAATATTTTGAAGTATTTTAATAACAAATATTTTATCAATACTCTACTTACATATCAGTATTTTTGATTAACTATTCTTTATAGTAGGATATAATGCTTCTGGCTCATCTTTATTATGACAAAGTACCTTCAATTTCTTATTTTTATTTTTATTTTTTAGCACTGATGGCTTTTAAGATTTAAGTCCCATAGATGGTTTGTATTACAAAGGGACGATGTACTTTTTTAATGGAGAGATCTGGCAGTAATCATCTTAACCAGTCATCAAATTTAGCAGCTCTCTAATGGGACACCCTGACATCATGGGCTGCATGACGTGATACTATAAAAAGTACACAACTCACCTATGTTGTGTTGGTGCCAAATACTTAACTGGAATCCAATCGTGAAGAAACAATCACAGTAAGGAATATCCTAATAAGATGGCCTAGACTACTCAAGTCCCTGTCATAAAAAACAAAACAAGACAGAGAGATAGGCTGGGCGCAGTGGCTCATGCCTGTATTCCTACCACTCTGGGAGGCCAAGGTGGCAAGATCTCTTGAGGTCAGGTGTTCAAGACCAGCCTGAGCGAGAGAGAGACCCCGGCTCTACTAAAAATAGAAAAATTAGCTGGGCATGGTGGTGCGCACCTATAGTCTCAGCCACTCAGGAGGCTGAGACAGGAGGATCACTTGAGCCCAGGAGTTGGAGGTTGCAGTGAGCTACCATAATACCACTGCACTCTGCCCAGGGCAACAGAGTGAGACTCTATCTCAACAACAACAACAACAACAAAAACAAAGAAACTAAAAAGACACATAAAAGAGATGTTACAATTGAAGATGATGTGTAAACTTTCATTGGGTCCCGGGTCAGTGTGGGGAGAGGGAACTATAAAAGACATTTTTGTTACAGTCGGGGATGTTTAAATATGAGCTACATATTAAACAGTACTAGTAAATTAATATTAGTTATCTTAGATGTGATAATGATGCTGTGATTATATAAAAGAATGTCCTTATTCTTTTACATAAGAGGTGCGTAGGGATGAAGGGTCACGGTGCTGACACCTTGAGCTCACCTTCCCTTGTGCCAAGGCCAAAAAAAATGATTTTGAAAACAGAGAAGTACCAGCATCTCATTTATAAAGATTCTTTAAACAGTCTTAAATAAAATAGCAAATTCAATCCAGCACTATAGTAAGATAAAGTTTATTGCTAGGCTTGTTAACTTACTGGATATTATTAAATCTATTACAATAACTATTAAGTCTCTTTCCTTCAATCCATGAATTAAAGGAGAAATAAAACTATAAAATAATCTTGATATGTGAAATTTCCATCAAATTTAAGAACAATATGAAGATGAATATTGATCTATTATTTGATTTTTTCTAGAGATTCTAAAATCCTAGCCTTATCAATGATTAGCCATGTGTGTAACCTTGGGCATGCCTCTATCTCCTCAACTCTTAAGATGGTCTGCTAGCGTTATCTACCTCCCAGAATCTTTGTGAGGGTTAAACGAGTCAACACATGTAAAGTACTGAGACTATTGCCTGACTGATGCTACATGAATTTTAGCTGCTATTGCTACTTTTCTAGAAAATGAAATAAGAAAAAGAAATGAGATGAAAATGTTGGAAAGACAAGAACTAAATGATCATTAGTTGTAGATAATAGTGTTGTCTACCTAGGAAATATAAAAGAATCAACTGAAAAGTTCTGACCCTATAAGCATTATAACAGAAAGGTAGCTATAAGACATATTTGCATAGATCATAAGCGTTTTCTAGCAACAGCTAGTTAGTGTCATTGGGAAGAACTTCCAATTTTAAAGTATCATATTTAAAGTATCATATGAGGGATTTATGTGAAGAAAACTTCTAATTTATATATAAAAATATTTTGCTACTTTTCTTTTTTTTCCAAGACAGAGTCTTGCTCTGTTGCCCAGGCTGGAGTGCAGTGGTGTCATCATAGTTCACTGCAGCCTTGAACTCTTAGCCTTAAGCGATCCTTTCGCCTCAGCCTCCCGAAGTGGTGTGCCATGGCACCTGGCCTCCTCTATAAGTGTTAATGAGCAAGATTTTTCCCAAGACACTTTGAGAACAAAATATAATGAGGGAGCACTTGCTGTGTCCACTGTTGAAATATCTTATAAACCTATACTAATTAAAATAGCTTAGTACTCACACAGTAAAATGCAGGTAAACCAGTGACAAAAATGAAAATCCAAAAATCAATCCAAATATATAAAAATGTGTGATGTGGTAAAGGTAGCATTTTCTAATCAAAAGGGAAAGGTTAGATTATTTGTTAAATTGTTTGGGGTAGATATTTTGGCAGAAAAAGTTAGATTCATACATTTCATGATATATCAAAATGAATTCCAAGGAAATTAAAAACTTTAGTGTTAAAAATGGAACCGTTAAAAGTATTAACAGAAAATGTAGGATTATGACAACTCTAAAAATTCAGATTTTCATGTAAAAAAAAATATAGGTTTAAAAGAAAAAACTTTCTAAGCATACACTAAAAGCAGAAACTATGAAGTATAAGATCAATCGATTAAATTACATAAAGTTGAGAACTATGCACTAAACACATGTAAATGAAAAGTAAATAACTGGATGAAATATTTGTGACATGAGAGACAAAGAGCTTTGTAAGTCAAAGTAAGGATGTATGTTAAGTAAACAAATCTGGTTAATAAGAAGTAGCAATGTAGGTGGCTGCAGCAGGAGGATGGCTTGAGGTCAGGAGTTCAAGACTAGCCTGAGCAACATAGCAAGACCCCATCTCTAAAAAAATTTTGGGGGGAAAATAGGAACAGAAATCAGGCTGAAGGATAGCCTCCAAAAATGTTAGCAGTAATTATCTATCTGGATTAATAAATAATTTTTTATTTTCTTTGCTTTTCTGTATTTTGCAAATTTTCAACAAGCAGTATGTGTTAATTTCATAATAAAACCTTAAATAAATTTTATCTGTAGTATTTTGGAAAAGGAGTGCTTGGTGTCCATCTTTTTTTTTTTTTTTTTTTTTTTTTTTTTTTTTTTTTTTTTTTTTTTTTTTTTTTTTTTTTTTTTTGAGACAGGGTCTCACTCTGTTGCCCAGGCTAGAGTGAATGCCATGGCATCAGCCTAGCTCACAGCAACCTCAAACTCCTGGGCTCAAGCAATCCTTCTGCCTTAGCCTCCCGAGTAGCTGGGACTACAGGCATGTGCGCCACCATGCCTGGCTAATTTTTCTATATGTTTAGTTGTCCGATTAATTTCTTTCTATTTTTGGTAGAGACGGGGTCTTGCTCTTGCTCAGGCTGGCCTCGAACTCCTGAGCTCAAACAATCTGCCTGCCTCGGCCTCCCAGAGTGCTAGGATTACACGGGTGAGCCACCGCGCCCGGCCCCAGCTTTCTGATAGTGGAATAGTAGTCAGTCTTCACCTTCCCCGACCTTGGGACAGTGGAATCCATTTTTATGACGGTTACAACTTGGGAATGTGGCTCATGGCCGCAAAAGTAGGAGACATATTCAAGAAGAGTTTAGTCTCATGTTTTATATTTTTATTTTGTTTTACTGTTCTGAGGAGAATTATGGGACAGTAAATTGTCCTTTCTTGGTCTATTTTATTTTGGTTAACAGACTAGAAGCTGCCAAAGATGATTATCGAATACGCTGTGAAGAGTTAGAAAAGGAAATCTCCGAACTTCGGCAACAGAATGATGAACTAACCACCTTGGCCGACGAAGCCCAGTCTCTGAAAGACGAGATAGACGTGCTCAGGTAAACGCTCTCTCACCTCCACCGTCGCCGCCCAGAGCAGTCCTGGCTGCGAGGCTACAAACGCACACAGGCCACGTGGTTCCATCACAGGGCTACCATTTATTGACCTCTGGGCAACCGTTTCTCCTCTGTAAAATGGAAATGCTACACGTGCCCGCCTCGGGTTGTGAGGACGTGAGCGAGTTTGTTTGGAAACGCCCGCGCGCTGTCCGGCTGCGTAAGTGTTCGGCGGAGATCCTGGCCCGCCGCGCGCGGGGCCCTCCGGCCACGGGCCAGCCCTTTCTCGGACACTGTCGCTCCCGCGAGGCCTCGTTTCCTGCTGCACCTTTTCCTCGTCCCTTCGATTTCTCTCTCATGGGGCACCTCACTCCCTGCCACCTCGTTTTTCCACTTCGGCTTCTTAGACAATCTCCTGTCCTCTGTTGGGTCGTTTCAGCCAGCCCTGTTTTCCACCTTTGCTCTGTGAGTGCTGAGAAAGAACAGGGACAACCACACGGCACTGAGTGTTGTCCTACTGCAAGCCGGGGATCCTCTTCCCTGGCCCAGCCCCTGCTGAGCGGAGGCAGGGCCACCCGCTCTCTCACGGCTGTCAAAGCTTCCAGGAGCTTCTCCCTGGTGCCGCCCCGCCGCGCCTCCCCCTCCGCAGCCGGCCCTGTCTCCAGCTGCTCAGACGAAGGAGGCTGTGAGCGCCGGGACCCCCGGGTCCTCCGTCTCCTGCACTGTCAGACCTCCCGCATTCCCGAGAGTGTAAGCCTGTTATTCCTCCTCCCGCCCAGCCGTCCAGGGCTGAGTCCTTGGGCAGAGCTCTGGGTCTCGGCACTTCTTGCCTTTGCAGGGACTGTCGTGTTTCTCTCTGCCTTTCGAGCCTCCCTCTGCGCACGCACGCCCAGGTCTCTTTAATCTCAGAAAAAAGAGACGGATTTAGTATTCTCTCTTTCCCTCCAGAACCCAATTTAGATTACGTAGGTAAAGTTTATGTTCTCTCCTCAGTCCCACTGCCTGCCCCGCCCCCACTGCTCCACTGAAACTGCTGTTCCTGTGGTCGCGATAATGGCCAGGTGACCTGGACACTGCACAGCTTATCTTACCTTCGTCCCTTGTGTGACTTTGCCGGCTATCCCTCCTGTTTGCTTTCCTTCAGTTATGTGACGTTCTCTGTTACACATTTTGCTGTAATTTCGGTCAGTTTTTTAACCTGGGCAAAAAATTAACTTGGGTTTACTTTTGTTTTTATAATTTCATTAGAACATGTATTTCCTGGCAGTCCGTCTTGGTTTGGCACTGTCTAAAAAGCTTTGCAACTATGGATATGTTTCTGATTTTTAATTTCCCATCTCATTCTAGACATTCTTCTGATAAAGTGTCTAAACTGGAAGGTCAAGTGGAATCTTACAAAAAGAAGCTAGAAGACCTTGGTGATTTGAGGCGGCAGGTTAAACTCTTAGAAGAGAAGAATACTATGTACATGCAGAACACTGTCAGTCTGGAGGAAGAGTTAAGAAAGGCCAATGCAGCTCGAAGCCAACTTGAGACCTATAAAAGACAGGTAAAAGAGTAGGAACACGGTTTCTTAATGATGGGTTCAAGCAGTCTTTCCACTAAAACACGTGGCTTATCAAAAATCGACTGGCTTTTGTTTTACAGTTCTCTGTTTTTACCTTTTCTTTATTGTATTTGTATTTATCTTATTTTTTAAAAAGTTTAAACTTAGTTCTTATTCAGAAGTTATTGGTCTCTGTAGCAGACACTTTTATTTATTAGTTTATTATGTAATACTTAAATACACAAAAGTAAAAAAATAATACAGTAACTATCCATGCTTAAAAAATAAAACATACTCTCCCCTCCTCATTACAGGCGACCTCTGTGCTGTTTTGTGATTTTCATTCCCATGAATCTCTATACTTTCACTATATATATATAGCCGTGAAAATTTAGAGCCTTTTGACATGTTCCAGAACTTTATATGAATGATACAGTGAAAATACTCTTCTGTAATTTACTTTTGGTGCTGAGTGGTATATATTGGTGAGATTCATTTATGTTGATAGGTATAGCTTTATACCATTCATTTTCACTACTATGTAGTATCCCATTGTGACTGTACCAAAATTTATCCATTTTCCTATTGAAAGACATAGCGTGTTTCACCTTTTTTTATATATTAAATACATAAGGCTATAAGTATTGAACAGGTCCTCTTTCATACATGTGTGAAGGTTTTACATCTTCATGGAATTTCTTAGGGTATCTTCAGTGCAGTCTGCTATCACCTGGTCATTCTCAGTGACCACATTACCAGCAGGCTGTTCGTGTGAATTCCTGTTGCTCCACATCATCACCAACTCATAGTGTTGTCAAACTTTAAATTTTGCCAATTTGATGGGTAAAAAATGGTGTCCCCTTATGATTATATTTTGCATTACCCTGTTTATGAATGTGTTTACTGACCATATTTCTTTTGTGAATGGCCTATTTTTAATCTTTCATTCATTTTTAAAACTAAATTGTTTCTTATTGACCTCTAAAAGCTCATTTTGTGTTCTAGATATTAACTTTTCATCACTTGCGCATTTTCCTTTTTATCTCCTATGACCTGTCCTTTTACCTTTTTTGCAGTTGATAATTTTAATATAATGAACTTTAAGGATCTTTTTCTTTTTGATTTGTGCTTTTTATGTTTGTTTAAGAAATTATTTTCTACTAAGGATATAAGTCTAATCTCTTCTATTTTCTTTTTTTTTTTTTTTTTTTTTTTTGAGACAGAGTCTCATTCTGTTGCCCGGGCTAGAGTGCCATGGCGTCCGTCAGCCTAGCTCACAGCAACCTCAAACTCCTGGGCTCAAGTGATCCTCCTGCCTTAGCCTCCTGAGTAGCTGAGACTACAGGCGTGAGCCACTACACCCAGCTAATTTTTTGTTTCTATTTTTAGTTGCTGGGCTAATTTTTTGTATTTTTTTTTAGTAGAGATGGGGTCTCACTCTTGATCAGGGTGGTCTCAAACTCCCAAGCTCAAGTGATCCTCCCACCTCCGCCTCCCAGAGTGCTAGGATTACGGGCATGAGCCACTATGCCCGGCCATATCTCCTCTATTTTCTTTATAAGGGTTTAAAGTTTGTTTTGCACAGTTAGGTCTTTAAATCAACTGGAGTTGAATTTTGGGTAGGGTGTGAGGTAGGGACCCATTTGATACTGTTTTTGTCTGTGTGGATAACCAGTCAACCTAGCACCATTTACTTAGTAGTTCATTCTTTCATAATGACCTGCAGTTCTACCTTACATTTCTGGGCATTCTCTTCTGTTCCATTGGCCTCCTTGTCTGTTCGTACAACAATACCACACTATCTTATTTTATAGTTTTTTAGTAATTTTGATATATGTTAGTGTAGACCCCCATACCTTGTTCTTTTTCAGAATTGTCTATTTTTGACCCTTTGCTTTCCCTTTAAACCCCAAACCTTTGGGAATTAAAATTACCTTGAATCTGTTCATCGGTTTGGGGAGAGTTGTTCCTGTCTGTGAACATGATATCTTTCTATTTATTTAGGTTTTCCATGTCTTTCAGTTAAGTTTGATAATGTTCTTCTAAAGCTCATGTGCATATTTAATCATATTTATTCTTAGGTACTTTATGTTTTGGTTGTTTTTTTTTGTTAATGCAGTTAAAGAAAGATATCATTTTTAGTTTGTTATATGTTGATCCTGTAACCTTGCCAAATTCTCATGTTACTTCGGATACTGTCTGTAGATTCTCTTGTCAGAAGTGATATAGTAAACAAATAAAAGCAGTTTTGTTTCTTTCTTTCTACTCCATACTCTTTTTCTCTTCTTAATCAGCATACCTGGCCTTTAATACAACTTTAAGTGAAAACAATAATAGTGGGAAACCATTTTTTTGTTGTTCATTATGTACAAAGTGTTTTAAATGTTCTACCAATATATTATAAGAATCCTTGTAGGTTTTTGAAGCCACCTTTTATTAGGATGAAGAAATTCCATTTTATTCCTAATTTGCTCAGAGTTTCTATCCCAAATAGATGTTGGATTTAATCAACTACTTTTCCTACATCTAACGAGAGAGGCTTATGCTCCTTCTCCTTTCTATTGATGTAGTGAATTGTATTAATGGATTTAAGCTCAAACCATCCTTGCATTCTTGAGAGAACCTTAGTTTGGTCATGGTTTATTTATTTATTGTTTTCATGTTGTTAGATTTGCTTTTTTCATTTTAATTAGAATATTTTCCCTCTATGAATCACTTTAAATTTTCTCTCATACTTCCCTTACTGGTTTTTCTTATCTAGTTTTGGTATTGAACTTATGCTATCTTAATAAAATGAGTTGGAGGGTGGCCTCTTTCTTATCATTCTCAGAATTTATATAAAACTGGAATTTTCTATTCCTTGAAGTTTTTATTGATTGATTGAGACAGAGTCTCACTCTATTGACCAGGGTAGAGTACAATGGCATCATCATAGCTCACTGTGGCCTCCAACTCCTGGGCTCAAGCAATCCTCCTGCCTCAGCCTCCCAAGTAGCTGGGAAGACAGGCACACACCACCACGCCCAGCTAATATTCCTTGAAGTTTTAGTAGAACAGCCCTGTGTACCATGAATGGCTGCAGATTTTGGGGGGTTTTTTGGTGGATACATCTTTTTCCAACACTTTATTATGAAATTTTCAAACGTACAACAAAGTTGAAAGAATAAATGAACTTGAATATAGACTGAGAAATTACTCAGAAATTTTATAGTTTCCCAAAGAAACTATAAATAATATTAAAAGATATGAGGTATAAAATGATACATAATCTATCTAGAGTTCCAGGGAGAGAACAGAAAGTATTGGAGAAAGACATTATTTGAAGGAAAAGATGGCTGAACACTTTTCAGAACTGATGAAGGTTATCAGAATTTGAACAATATTTATACCTACAAATATCATAGTGAAACTATATAATACAGTAATTCCTTCTACCTGTCTCTGATCTGTTGCTTAATGCACTTTGTTTTTTAATGATAATATTTTTCTTTTTACAAGTTCTCTTTGTGTGCTTTTTCAAACCTCCCTGATCATTTTTTTTATCGTCTTTTACTCAATGTTATAATTTAGATTTCCTCTTTATTTCTTTAAGCATTACACCTAGCATATATATTTTTTATATAATTCTAATCTGAAATCCTTGAAGATCTATTTTGTTGTTATTGCTGTTAATGTTTTCCACTGACTCTTGTTCATTGTGGCATAGTTCTTTGGCCTTCGTAATTTTGGATTTTGTTCTCTTATTGCCTCATCTTTATTTTTGGGAATCCTAGGGTCATGGGTTGAGGTTTGCCTCTCCAGACAATTTGTTTATACCTTTTTAAACCCAAAGCACTCAGTTTACTTTTCCACCTGTTGACTGACTTACCACCTTTAAAGCCTGAGGTGGTTTAACCACCACCTGTCTCTTGTTAAACTCAAAGCTCTGTGTTCGTGGTATTGGCAGTCGGCACCTCGCTGTTCCCAGAGCTTCTGCGTGAACTTCCCTTTCCTGATTTAGCCTCTGAGGGTTTCCCTCACTTCCTTGCAAGCTTAGCTATGCAATTGGATTTCCCCTCCTCCCTAGCATTTCTTTTGTTTTATACAAAAAAGGGTTTCAGACTACCCAGTTATCTGTATTGCCGGAAATGAAAGTCCTAAAGATTCTTTTGTCATTTTGAACATTGTTACTCTGGATGATTCTGGTTTTGGAATACACAGTATCTGGGCAGATTTTTGTTCCTAGTTCTCTCCATTGTGTTAGGTTGCTGGATCATATATTTTTGTTGTTGTTGGGTTTTTTTGTTGTTTTCTGGGTTTTTTTTTTTTTTTTTTTTTTTTTTGAGACAGAGTCTCCCTCTGTCACCTGGGCTACAGAGCAGTGACGTCATCATAGCTCACTGCAACCTCAAACTCCTGGGCTCAGTCAAGCGATCCTCCTGCCTCAGCCTCCAGAGTAGCTGGGACTACAGACATGTGCTACCACACCTGGCTAATTTTTCTATTTTTGTAGAGACAGGGTCTTGCTCTTGCTCAGGCTTGTCTCAAACTCCTGAGCTGAAGCGATCCTCCTGCCTCAGCCTCTTAGAGTTCTAGGATTACAGGTGTGAGCCACTGCACCTGGCTCATATGCATTTATTTGAGATTTTTGGGAGGGGATTTTCATAGAACTATAGAAGAAAATCATGATCATTTCTGATGTTTCAAATTATGAAAAGTAATGGTATCTTTCTGTATCAGGTAGTAGAACTGCAAAATAGATTATCTGAAGAATCAAAGAAAGCAGATAAATTAGATTTTGAATATAAGCGGCTAAAAGAAAAAGTTGACAGTCTTCAAAAAGAAAAGGATGTGAGTATATGTATTAGGTATTTTGGTTTTGAGCACTGCTAAAATTAAGGCGATGATATTCACATTTTTACTACATTAATCCCTTCTGTTTATGAACTGAAAAATTAGAGATTCTATTTATTTTTAAATTATAAAAGATTGTCATTCTTGTTTCAGAAATAGATCTAAAATAAAAGATAAAAAGAATATTTTCACTTCCATTCTAATTTCTCTTATATGTATATTTATCATTTCTACCACTGTTTTCCTCTTTTACTTTGTTCTGCTCATGACTTTCTATAAATTTCTGTAGCTTTTCTGTTTTCTGTATGTTTAATATAGAGGACTCTATTGTTTACCGTATTACAAATCTTTTAAAAGTATTTTTACTTCATCATTATTTAATGTCTTTGATCTTTTATGTTTAATGAAAAGAATGTTAAGAAATTACTTATTGTTAAGGATCAAGTCAGACAGTTCTGATTCTTATGTTTAACTGTGGATAGTGTATTGCCTTGCACATAGTAGACATTCAGTATTGAATGTCTTTCCATAAAAGGTCAAAAGGTCAAACATGTTCATGTTCACTATTGCTTATCATTCTGTTAGGTGAGGTAAAGACCACTGATGAATAAATTCATAAAACTTGAAGCTAACCTTGCTTGTTTTTATGTCCCTTAAGAGGTTAAGAACAGAAAGGGATTCTCTGAAGGAAACCATTGAAGAGCTTCGTTGTGTACAGGCTCAAGAAGGGCAGCTCACAACTCAAGGTAAAAACATTCTGGTAGCCCAAACAAGAAGATTTGTTTCTAATGGTATCAGTAAAAATATTAGGTTCACTCCCAACAAATGAAAATAAAAACTTGCTGGCAAGGCAATAAAACTGATATAAATTTTTAAACTGTTGCCCAGATTTTATGGCAAATAGGCTGTAGTTGTGGGACTGGATTTACTTGCCTACTTTAAAAAAAATTTTTAAGCATTTGCATTTGATTAGGTCAAAAGCATAAACATTTATTAAATCATCTCTGTTAACCTGAAAGTTTGTTCATGACCTCTTTAAAATTATATCAAACCTTCTAAATCAGTGATTTTTTTCACCTGAGGAAATGGGTGAGTCCATTAAGAGGCTTCTATCCCAGGTAGAAAACTGCTTCTTCTCGCAGGAAGGGAGCCGTGCCCTGTGCAGGGTTCCTCCTGCCGCTCTGGGGGCCGCGGACTGACGGCTTGCGCAGCTTCGCGGTTTGTTCCCTCCCACACTGACAACCAGCCTTTGGCTTTATCGTTACCTGGAACCGGAATTTCTTTTTCTCTGACTACAGCCTCCTTTTTTGCCCTCCTCGTCCCTTCTAACAAACGTGCTCACCTGCTTCATTTCGCCTCCTGACCCCTCCTCTGCTGCCTCTTGTCGACTGGCTCTCTCCTGGCCTCGTCCTCCAGTCGGTCCAGCCTCCAGATCACCCATTTTCACTTCATTCTCACCTCTCCTCTCCTCCTCCACCCTCTTGACCTGTTCCTAGACCAAGCCTGTCAAACCCTAATTCGGATATCCCAAAGTTGTTTTCTCTTTTCCAAATGACCAAGTCCAGCTAAAGAAAATCATGTATCTTTCTGATTTTCACCAAAAATATATAGTTTCTAATTATAATTGGATCCTCATTGCTGCCTGGCAGTTCTTTCATGTGTCTCTACTCATGTCCACATGAGTTTTTACAAAATTTTAAGAATCTCACCTGAACCTTAACCCTTTTACTCTCAGCTCCTGTATCATCAAGAAAAGATAGGACATCTCATGTAAACTCTCAAATTTATTTCTTTGCTACCCATAAACCTATATGTTTAACTTTCTGCTATGATTTGAATGGTCTCTCTGAAACTCATGTTGTTTTGTTTTTGTTGTTTTTGGTTTTGTTTTTGTTTTGAAATGGGGTCTCACTATGTGCCCAGGTGGTCTCAACCTTCTGGGCTCAGGGAGGATCCTCGCGCCTCAGCCTCCCCAGGGACTGGGATTTCAGGTGGGCACCACTATGCCTGGCTCTGAAACTTGTGTGGAAACTTAATCCCAGTGTGGCAATATTGAGAGGTGGGGCCTTTAAGAGGTGACTGGATCATGAGGGCTCTGCCCTCATGAATGGATTGATCCACTCATGGATTCATGGGTTAATGGGTTACCCTGGGAGTGGGCCTGGTGGCTTTATAAGAAAAGGAAGAGAGACCTGAGCTAGCACGCTCAGCCCCCTTTTACCCTGCACTTCCTTGGGACTCTGCAGACAGAGTTCCCATCAGCAAGCAGACTCTCACCACGTGTCCCCTCAACCTTGGACTTCCCGGGCTTCGGAACTGTGAGAAATTACGCGGTTTCAGGTATTCTGTTATAAACAGCAGAAAATGAACCTTCTTTATGTATATATCCTTTCACCTAGCAATTTTGCTCTAGAAATTTACCCTAATGAATTAAAGCATTGTTTCTAATAGTAAAATTTAGGAATAACTCAAAGTTCAGCAGTACGGAAATGGCATTCTTATTCAACTGTATACCATAGAGCCTTTAAAGAGAATGAGGTGTATCTTGTGTATGCCTGACATGGAGTGATATGTGTTATACCATTACATTAAAAAAGTAGGCAACACCATACTTGAAAAACTCTCTCAGCAAACTAGGAATAGAAGGAAACTTCCTTCACCTGGTAAAGAATATCTATGAAAAACCTCAACTGACCTCATCCTTAATGATGAAATACTGACCGCTTTTCCCCTAAGATCAGAAGCAAGGCAAGGATGTTCACTCTTGCCTCATCTATTCAGCATGGTATCAGAGATTCTAGCCTGTGCAATCAGGAAAGAAAAAGAAAGAAAAAGCATCCAAGATTAGAAGGCAGGATATAATAAATCACAGATCTAATAAATGAGTTCAGCAAAGTCTTAAGATACAAGATGAGTATACAAATGCCAATTATATTTCTTACACTACCAGTGAACAGTCTGAAAGTGAAATCGCAATAATATCAAAAAGAATAAAATGCTTAGGAATAAGTTTAACAAAGAAATATAAGACATACACTGCAAACTATAAAACATTGCTGGGAAGAATTAAAATAAGATCTAAACAATGAAGAAACATTCCATATTCAGGTATTAGAAGATTCAATATAGTTAAGATTACACAGTTCTCTTTGTTGGTCTAAAGATTCAGTATAATCCCAATCAAAATCTCAGCAAACGTTTTTGAAGAAATTGACAAACCGATCCTGAAATTTGTATGAAAATGCAAAGGAGCCAAAATAACCCAAAAATCTTGGAAAAAGAAATTGGAGAACTTGCATATTCTGATTTCAAAATTTGTTATAAAACTGCTTTAATCAATGCAGCATGGGATTCGCGTAAGTGTAGACATAGAGATCAGTGTAGTAATACACCACGTGGTCATCTCAGCTGATGCAGAAAAGGCATTGGTAACATCTAACACCCATTCATGATTTTAAAAACTCAATAAACTAGAAAGAGAAGAATGCTTCCTCAACATGATAAAAACCGTGTTTGAAAACCCACAGCTGACATCATACTCAATGATGAAAGACTGAAAGCTTTTCCTCTAAATCAGGAGTAAGACAAAGATACCCACTATCACCACTTCAATTTTTGTATTAAAATTTTTTTTTTCTCTTTGGAGACAGGCTCTTGCTCTGTCACCCAGGCTGGAGTGCAGTAGCCTGATCATAGCTCACTGTAATCTTGAATTCCTGGGCTCAAGAGATCCTTCTGGCTCAGCCTCCCAAGTAGCTGGGACAATAAGCACACGCCACCACATCTAGCTAAGTTTTTAGTTTTTGTAGAGACAGAGTCTCACTACGTTGCCGAGGCTCGTCTCAAACTCCTGGCCTCAAGTGATACTCTCACCTTGGTCCCCCAAAGTGTTGGGATTGCACATGTGAGCCACTTCACCTGGCCCACCATCACCACTTCTGTTCAACATAGGTGCTGGAAGTTCTAGCCAGAGCAATCAGACCCTCCCCAGAAAAAGAAGAAAAAGAGAAAAGAAGAAAGGGATTGCATATTTTGCTTGTCCACATCAAAAGAATGAAGTTGGGTCCTTAGTTTGCACCATATATAAAAATTAACCCACAATGGGTCAAAGACCTAAATGTAAGAGCTAAAACTATGAAACTTTTAGAAGAAAACCTAGAATAAAATCTTTATGACATTGGATTTGGCAGTGATTTCCTGGAATTGATACCAAAAGCACAGGCAACAACAAAGAAAAATAGATAAATTGAACTTTATCAAAATTAAAAACTTTTGTGCATCAAAGGATAGTATCAGAGTGAAGATGATCCACAAAATGGGAGAAAATATTTGCACATCATAACTCTGATAAGGGATTAATATCCAGAATGCATAAAAAGTTTCTACAACTCAACAACAACAGCAAAAAAACAAAACAAACCCACACCACCACCAATTCACACCTGGGCTAAGTACCTAAATAGACATTTTTCCAAAGAAGATACACAGGTGGCCAATAAGCACATGAAAAAGTGCTCAACATGATTAGTCATTAAAAAATGAAAATCAAGCCTGAACAAGAGTGAGACCCTGTCTCTGCTAAAAATAGAAAAATTAGCTGGGCATGCTGGCGGGTGCCTGTAGTCCCAGCTACTCGGGAGGCTGAGGCAGGAGGATCACTTTAGCCCAGGGGTTTGAGGTTGCTGTGAGCTGTGATGATGCTACTGCACTCCAGCCTGGGTGACAGAGGGAGACTCTGTCTCAGAAAAAAAAAAAAAAAAATGAAAATCAAAACTACAATGAGATACTACTTCACACCAATTAGGATAGCTATTACACAAAAAAAGAAAAGAAGTATTAAGTGTTGGTGAGAATGTGGAGAAATTGGAACCCTTGTGCATTGCTGGTGGGAATGTAAAGTGGGGCAGCCACTGTGGAAAAGAGTTTGATGGCTCTTCAAAAAGTTAAACAGAATTACCATGTGATCCACCAATTTTGTTCCTAAGTCTATACCCAAAAGAATTGAAAGCAGAGACTCAGCCCGGTACTTGTCCACAAATGTTCATAACATCCATATTACAATAGGCAACAGATGGAAACAACCCAAGTGTCCATCAACAGATAAATGAATAAACAAAATATAGTATGTACATGTGATGGACTATTATTTTAGCCATAGAAAAGAATGAAGTTCTGATAAATGCTGCAATACAGATGAATCTTTAAAACATCATGTTAAGTGAAGTAAGCCAGACACAAATAACAAATATATGAAGTATCTAGAATGGGCAAATCATTGAGACAGACAGAAAGTGGAATAATGGTTAATGAGGGCCAGGGGGAGGCGAAAAGGGAATTGCTACTTAATGGTTACAGTATTTCTGATTTGGATGATAAAAATGTTTTGAAAATAGATAGTGGTGGTGGTCACACAACATTGTGAATGTACTTAATGCTACTCTTAATGCTATACTTAAAAATAATTAAAATGGTAAAATAATACAGGTAATAATATTGTAAGACTACTGTGACATGGTCTTTTACTTGAGAAAAGCAAAGATTTTAGCTGGTAAAATTAATACTCAAAGCCTGCCGTGGTGGTTCACGCCTGTAATCCTAGCACTCTGGGAGGCCGAGGCGGGAGGATCGTTTGAGTTCAGAAGTTCAAGACGAGCCTGAGCAAGAGCAAGACCCTGTCTCCACTAAAAATAGAAATTGGCTGGACAACTAAAAATTTATAGAAAAAATTAGCCGGGCATGGTGGTGCGTGTCTGCAGTCCCAGCTACTCAGGAGGCGGAGGCGGGAGGATTGCTTGAGCCCAGGAGTCTGAGGTTGCTGTGAGCTAGGCTGACACCATGGCACTCTAGCCCGGGCAACAGAGCAAGACTCTGTCTCAAAAAAAAAAAAAAAAAAAAAAATTAATACTCAAAGTAGGGTTAGTATAACTTAAGGAAGTAATTGTGCTTTCTATTAACCTTGTATTCATGTTTATGTATTTATAGGGTTAATACCTCTGGGAAGTCAGGAGTCTTCAGACAGTCTGGCAGCAGAGATTACTACACCTGAAATCAGGTAAGGAGATTGTGATGTTTATAGTCACACTGCACGGTAGTCCTAGAAAACACTTACTGTGCGACATTAAGAGGGTTAGTTCCTTATTCTCTGTTACTCACACTTTCAACATGAACTCAATGCTGAATTTTCATGTTCAGCTTGTTAGCAGCTTTCTTCAATTGGCCCAGGAGAGAATTGATTTTCTTGCTTCAACAGGCCAATCTTTCACACATACAGAGCAAACTAATGCATCCTGAGCTTGAGTATCCTTAGCAGATGTTTAGCAATGAAAAAACACTTGGCCCATAGACAATGGCTATGCTTTTAGCTATCGGCCTGAAAAATTGTTACTGAGATGTATCTACTAACCCCATAAAATGGCCTGGGAAAGATAGAAAGTTCTAGATAGGAGAAAATCTCTCCCCATCTCTACTACTCTTCCCTCAATAATACCTCATATTTTTATTTAGTCATCACATTTTAAAAATTCCATTTATTTCAGTACATACCTAGCTTTACGTGTAAGAATTAAAAATAGTGGGGGGCGGCACCAGGTGTCCAGTGGAAGGAGAGGGACCAGCCCTGAGTATTGCTGTTTCCTTTTCTGAGCTATTTGCCCCTTTTGAAAATGGACACTGGCCTTGATTCTTTACAACATCCTTGGGGTATTAAATGAAATAATGGTGGTGTAAGAGTTTTATTTATCAACTATAAAAGTTGAAATAAGCTTTAAAATACTGTTGAATAAATGAAGACAATTTACTGTTGTTTGTAATGCAGCACCAAGTCTGGGAGCATCTTGTGTATCTATTACTTTTCTGCCATCTGATACGCTACTTTATAATTGAACTAGTAAAATTAGTTGAATGAATACTTATAATGAATGAATGAATATTTATAAATACACAGTTATGTCCAAAAAAGCCATAATTTTTAAGGAAGCTTATTGGTGATGCAGTTGCCTTTCTAGACTAAGAACAAGCATAAAGATTCAACAAATATGGCTTTTCTGAGTATGTCTAGATACAAATTAAAATATGCTCTATGCCCACAATAGCTATCAAGAAAATGAAATGATAAACAGGGATGAAAATTTTGCAACATATGTCGTAGACGGTGGCTTAATATTTGATACTTTTCATTAATGTTAAGGGTATGGAGAAATTGGAAATCTCATCAACTAGGGGTTGAAGATTAAAGTAGTACAGCTTTTCTTCTGAGCAGAGTTTGTTGTCTAAAACTGCACCTATCTTTTGACCCCAAAATTACTTTTTTTGGGAATTAATCCTAAGGAAATAACCAAGGCTGTGCGAAAAGGTATATTTACCACGCTGATCATTATTAATTTGTTAAGACTCAAAATTGTTAACAGTCTAAATGCCCAATAACTGGGCATTGATTAAAGAAGTAATACATTTATATATTTCAACACTATGTCATTTAAAATATTAATGTATAATATTTAATGATGTAAAATGATTGTGAAATTTTAAGTGTAAATGACAGGTACCAATGTGACATGTACTGTGTGGTCTCATTTTTGAAAAGTGCATGTGTGTGTCTCTGCATAGAATGGGAAGGCTGTGTCAGCAGCAGTCATTTTGCACCATAGAGTTGTGGATGGTTTGCATTTTCTTTTCATTTGTGTTTTTTCCTGTACGATGACTGTGTTTACTTTGTAATCGAAAAGTATGAAGTCAGTGTTGCCCAAATACAAAATATACCAAGTCCTATATAGTTGCTTGAATTGGGTCAGATTTGACTCTCGTCTTTTCAGAAGCAAAAGTAAAAATACTTTATAAGATTTATGATATTTACAAAATAAGAGCAGAATTTTGTGTGCGTGTGTGTTTATTATTTTGATTGGGTGTTTCTTTTCCCATGAGAAACGCAGCTTTTCCTAGTATCTCGGATCTGATAGTACAGTCTTCATGGGGCTCTCTACAGATGACCCTGTGTAAAGTAAAGAATGAACTGTATCTTCTATAACTTTATCTTCATGGGAATTAATATTCAGTTCTATTATCCCTGCAGTAAATGTGGTGGCAGGTTCTGTATGGCTGCTGCTCTTAACGTCCCTCAATGTAAGCTTTCGCCATAATACAAAGAGCCGGAGACAGTCCAATAACCTGATTCTAATAATCTGGCTTGTTACAAGACTACAATTTTATGTGTTTGTGGGAATGGATGGACCACACATCTTGAAGGCGATCCTCATTGGGTGTATCTTGCCACCAAACGATTGGTAATTTAAGAGCATAGCATTAGAGATCATGTTTCCTGATGAGAACCAACGAACGAATGAATGCATTCATACCTTAAATATGTAAATCAGAAAGGAAAATAGGATTTTAAAATCTCATTTATTACAAATCATGATATTTGGAGACTCTATGATCTTCAGATTAGTCATTCTTAAAAGAAAGTACTTAATACAGGAGATATAATGTCTTGGCCAGTAATAATAGGTGCTAAATTAGTAGCAGGTACTTTTTTTTAATTTCTATTCTGTATGTTAAATCTGTAACTGTGTTTAGTTGGATTTTGACCCTATATTGCATTGATGTACCAGATAATCAGTTTTTATTTTGCTCATTCAGGGAGAAACTTATTCGTCTTCAGCATGAGAACAGGATGTTAAAAATTAACCAAGAGGGTTCAGACAATGAAAAAATTGCCTTATTGCAGAGCCTTCTAGATGATGCAAATCTACGCAAGAATGAACTGGAGACGGAAAATAGGTAGCGTACTTATAGGTGGCACAAGTTTTCCCTATTTGCCTTGATTTTGATTCCCTTTAACAAAGATTTGAATTGTACTTTGAAATGGGGTCTTGCTATATTGCCCAAGCTGGTCTCAAACTCCAGGCCTCAAGTTGTCCTCCCAAGAAGGTGAGATGACAGGCTTAAGCCACCACAGGCTTGAGCCACCACACCTGGCTCTTTCATCTTTAAGAGAACTTTAATCCATTCCACCACTTTTGGGTCAACTTGCCAGGAAATGTTGTGCCTCTTTGTAATGACATTAACCATTCTTTCTTCAAGCAAAAGGGTATCAAAGCTCTACCATTTACCCTTTCTAATGACTAATTAAAGCAAGACGATTAAAAAAGAATCTGACTGTTAATTCACAGTCTTTCACAACAGTTTCAATTCCTAATCACTGTTGGGTTGGTTAAGTTTGCCCTGTGTTCAGCAGCCAGTGGTTTCCAGGGGTCCGCTGGTGCAGGGAAACAGATGGGATCCATCATAACTGAATTGACAAAGCCTTTTTCCTGATCTGTTATTTATTTTGACCATAAAAGGAAATCAGTGATCTTATGAACAGTTTAATTATTTTGAGAATTTAAAATTTACAGATTTAACAAGAAAATTGCTTTTCTGCTTATAATTTTTCAGTGTATGGTGTTATAGAGCCATTCAAAGTTAGTTACTTTAGAATCGGTAATTTACTCTGATAAGGGTTACATTTATATTTTGTTGTGACTGTGTTTTGCTTCTTTTTGCCTTTTGGAAATGTTTCCTAAATAGCAAACATATAGTGGGTTTTTTTTATTGCTGTGATACTCTGTCATTTTTGAGAGATTTGACATTTTTATTAATAGCTTCATAGCTTGCCTGATATTACAGAAGTTTTGTTTATTATGCCTGATTGATTTGGCATTCCCAGTCTAAATGGCTCTGATAGTTTTACACACCCTACCCTTCCTCCTGTAGCTTTTGGTTTTGAAGCTGCTGAGGTAGAATCAGCAAACAGCATAAGTCAGTGTAAATACTAGGGTGATTACAAGAGCACCAGTAAGCATGAACAGAAGGAGAAAATTTTTACATCAACTCTCAGGAGCACAGAGAACGAGTGATGTTTTAGAGTGGGAAATGGAGAAGGTGGGGGAAGGGCCTCACAGGAAGGAAGCACCTGGCGGGGAGGAGCTGGGTTGGAAGTGTCTTGTATTTGCCTCTTCAGTCTTCTGCCTCTGAGGGGTATTTTAACCATTTTAGTCAGGAAAGTCTCTTCCTACCCTAAGTTTTTTAATGAAAAAACAGCCACAACTTTCCTGATAATGCTTTTGCGTTGTTTCTCGCAGGCTTCGTAGTTACTGCTCTCTTTTTTTAATCAGAGACGAGACAGCTGTCATCATTCATACAGTATCCATGTGTGTAGATGACTAATTACCTCCCAAGTTCCTGTGTTATTTACAGCTGTTTACAACTTAGTGTTGTGATTGTTTCTTAAATTGCAACACTGATGATAACTTATTTTTAGATTATGACCACCTATGGTCTATAACAAAAGTAATAATAATAGCAATATTTATTAAGCACCTGTTTGTTCCAAACATTGTGCTAAGTGTTTTAAATATGTTGTCTTATCTTTTATTTTATTTTTTTTTGAGACAGGGTCACTTTGTTACCTGAGCTAGAGTACAGTGGTATCATCATAGCTCACTGCAACCTCAAACCTCTGGGCTCAAGTGATTCTCCTGTCTCGGCCTCCCAAGTAGCTGGGACTACAGGCATGCACCACCACACAGGCTAAGTTTTTGATTTTTCTGTAGAGACAGGGTCTCATTATGTTGCCCAGGCTGATCTTAAACTCCTGGCCTCAAGGGATCCTCCTACTTCAGAATCCCAAAGTGCTAGGATTACAGGCGTGAGCCGCCAACCCTGGCCTGTCCTACCTAAGCTGCCTGGCTCTAAAGCCTCCACGACTAACCAGTACCCTCTTTCTTGCCAATTTATCTTATACCGTGTTTGCAGAATATTTATTCATTTTCCTGTCTTTCTCTCACAGGATGCTTTTTCTCTTACGTGAATTATGCTGTTTATTCTTACTGAGCTTTATAGTATTTACATCACCTTGTCTCCAGCTTAATCCCTTACTAGTTTACAGCATCAGACCAGATACCAGGAAACCCGAGTTTTAGTCCCACTGAGTCTTTTAACTCTGTTGCCTTAAATACAATTTGCTCACCACCCATGTATGATATATGTCATCTGTCAGAAGGCAGGGTTTGCAGTAGACCTCCAAAGTCCCTTCCAATTAGTTTTCCCAGTGACTTAGCATTTTTAAAGTGTCTATAATACCTGCTGACCCTCAGACAATATGAGGAGAGGGATGAAGGGCTGAGGTTGGAGCCATATCAGAATTGTCCAGGGAGCTTTTTGCAGGGATCCAGGATCTCACTTGCATTGTGATTGCAAGTTCACTCTCTCCTTCAGCCCCTTGACCCCTGTATGTCTTCAGTAATTAGACTTTGATTAAGATGTTAACTAACTCCCTAAAGGGGGAGAGAGAAAGTAGAGACAATCCACATTTATAGAATGTGTGTGCAGGTAATCGTATATCGTCTCACTAAATCCTCTAAACAACCCTATGAGGGAGGCATTATAATGCTCATTTATTTTGTAGACGAACTTTTTAAATGTATATTTATTTATATTTGTGTTGCTTACATACTTCATACTTTAACAGTTGCATTATTTGCTCGTCCATTCCCCATTGCATGGCATTTAAATTGTTTTCAAATCCCTACAAGGAACATCCTGGTGTAGAGCCGTATGACATTTCCAACGCTGCCCATCTAGGAGGCTTATGATGTTGGTAATAGTCTCAGAAATGGCTAAAATGCATAGTTAAGTAGTCTCGTAGCTAAATACATGTTTCCATATTGCTTTTAGAAAATGATTGAACAAAATTACAGTGTCCCCATATTGACTGTGGATTTTCAGATAATTTATTCTTTTACTACTCAAAAAACATTCATATTTTGTATTCCCTAATGTGAAAAAGTTATTACAGATTGATTAAATTTTACTGCATTCTCTGTAACTTAAGTAAAAAAAAATTCTTACTGAACTTTTTGGCTGTTTGGATTCTAAACACTTATTGCCGTTTTGTCCTTAGTTTGGGGCACTCTGGCTTTTATAACTACCATTTCACTAAAATATTTCTTACTAAAATAACCAGTCACCTCTTAAATGGCCAATCCAGGGGAGCCTTTAAGACTCTCCTTCCTCATCATCTCTCAACTATATTCAGTTTTGTTGCTAAATTCCTTCTTCTTCACATTTTTTCTTTATTTCAGTACCCCACCCCCCCAATTCCCTGGTTATTCTCCGGGCTGAGCTCACCTTCCTGCCCCATGACGGATCTGCCGCGGGCCGTCCCTGTTAGTCTTCTACACTCTTCTTCGCTTCTTTTCAGATGGTATCATTTACGTTCCTGGCTTCAGTTAACTCCAAGTGGCTCCCAAATCTGCATGTTCAACGCAGATTTCACCCTGTGCTTTAGGTTCAGATCGATCTCTAGCTGTTGACAGACGTTTCTAGGCACTTCATTTTCAACAGAAACAAAATCAGATAATTTACATTCCTTTCTCAACCTGTTCCTCCTGTCTTCCCTTTCTTGGTGAATACCAAAATCTTAAGTGCTATTTAGTGGTAATATTTTCGATTCCTTGTATTCTTTTGCCTTTTCTCAAAACATTTCCTCCTCTGTCTCCTCCTATTTCAGGCATATTTAGTAATAATTGTAATAGTCTCCTCTCAGCCCACTCTCTGACCTTTTCAGTAGCGTCTTCCTCTCGAAAACCAATGTGATCTTTCTGAACTACTGTCTGATCGTATTTTCCCCTTCTTGCAACCCTTCGGTATCACCCAAGACCTAGGGAACCAAACTGGTCTACTGAATGTTGCATCATAATGACCTAGAGAATTTATGAACGTCAGGCCCTGGAATCAGCATTAGTAAAGATTGCCTGGATTAGGCTGGGCATGGTGGCGCGTGCCTGTAATCCTAGCCTCTGGGAGGCCGAGGCGGAAGGATCGCCTGAGCCCAGGAGTTTCAGGCTGCTGTGAGCTAGGCTGACGCCACGGCACTCTAGCCAGGATGACAGAGTGAGACTCTGTCTCAAAAAAAAAAAAAAAAATGTAGGTTGCC
>RJWJ010002200.1:0-33378 GCA_004363605.1 Indri indri
AAGCTCCCTGTACCATTTCACACTGTTGACTCCCCTCTTGTTCAGACTCTTGGTGCTGTCTTCTGTCACACTGCTCTCTCTCATTCTCTTCTGACTCAGAACACTCTTTGCCAGTATTCTTAACTGGCTTATCTTTCTATATTACCTTAAAAATCCCTGTTCCAGTCATACGGAATAATTATATAACCTGGATTATGTGCTGGGCACTATACTAGATATGTACTTTTTGTGTAATAAATTTATCCTCTCAACAACTCAGGTAGGTACTATTAAGTAATCTATTTCACAGATGAAGAAACTGAGGCAGGGGAAACTTAAGTAACTTGTCCAAAGTCTCACAGCTTTTTTCCACCGTGCATGTTGCACCTCCAAACCAGCATCCTTGGCCTTCCCTCTTATCTGTTTATACTTTCCTGGATTTTCTCATCTACTCCCAGGGCTTTGTCACTCACATGTGCCTATATTCTGAACTGTACATATCCAGTCCTACTTTTCTCCCAAGGTCCAAACTCAATTTCTAAATGTTTATTAAAAACCTTCATTTGTAAATCCTGCAAGCACCTCAAGATCAAAATATCCAAGGTCCCGCCGTGCCATTTTCACTTCTTTCTCTTCTCAAAACAACTCAACCTGTTATATATTATGAGTCAGTGGAATCACCATTGACCTCATCAGAAAAGGTAGAACATTCAGAGTCTGTTCTGACCGCTCCCTCTCTCACCCCCGCACCAAACTTACTGCCAAGACTGTTGTGCCCTGAAGGGGCTTCAGATTTCATTTCCTTATCGTGCTGTCAGTGTCCTTGACAGACCCTTATCCCCTCTTCATAACAGCTTCCTCCTGACTGGCCTCAGCTCTAATTCTCCACGTCACCGTCAGAGTTACTGTTCTAAATACCTTTTCAAGATCTGCTCATTCTCTGTGTTTTGGGTTGACTATCAGTCATGGGACCGAAGGGGCTCCTCTGTCCTTCTGCAAAAAGATGACAGGGTCTCTTTAAAATAAAATCTCGTGTATATGTTTACAGGTCAATAAACATATACCAGGAGAAATTTAATAAAAGCTGTAATGTTCCAAACCATTGGTGATTAAAGACCAATGAGAAATTAAGGTAGAGCAGTGCTGAAATTATAGTGATAAAAATGGGCATTTGTTTATTTATTAACAATTATTTATTGAGCACTTGCTATGAACCAGCAGGCATTCTTCTAGGAACTAGGGCTGCAGCCATGAAAAAGACAGATAACATCCCCAATACTGTGGAGTTTATGTTCCTTTAGAGAAGACAAAGAATATAGAAACAAACGAATAAATACATAAGAAAATATCTGATGACAACGAGTCCAATGCTGAGAATTAACACAGGATGATTGCCTTGAGTTGTCCCTCTGGGTGGCCAGGGTTGGCCTCTCCAAGTGAGTGACCCTGGACACTAGTGCACCACGACAGGCTTGGGGCTCCCTGGCACAGCACTGACAAGGGCTGAGAAGTCTGCCCTGCCCCGAGAGGCAGCAGGCCTAGCAAGGGAGCCATGAAGCAGGCACCCTGAGTCCTATCCAGGGACTCATTCGGTGGCCTACGGCAGGTCCCCCTCTGGGCCTGAAAAGTCCTTTCCACCCCTAGCACATTGTGACTTGCCTTCCTGGGACCTGTTTCCCTCAAAGCAATCTTCTGCCACTGCTGCCTCTTGCCCATGCTCAATTTAGGACTACTTCAAAGGCCTGGCTGGACCTCTATTCTGTCTGTTGTGGAGCCGTGCTTGGCTGGTGGTTGGGAGAGGTCCAGGCAGCCAGGGCACGGGTGGCAGGTTCCAGAGAGTGGCTGTGGAGGTGGCTCCCTTAGCAGTACTAGCCTTGATGGTCAATGGACCCCCAAGGGGCAGCCCTAACTTTCAATACGACCACCTTCTCCTCAAGGAAATTTTGTAATCTCTGCCCAATTGTGGGATTAGACCTCTATAAGCTAACATTTTGGCAAGACCTAAGCTTTCATGATCAAATTTTTAAAAATTAAGGATGAGAGATAACAGCAAAAATCTCTCTCTGCGCCCCCACCCCCGCCACAGTGAGTGAAAAAATGCCAGAATAAATTTTTGTATATGTAAAATAAATAACATTTGTCAGCTTTGAAAATCTCCTCGATCGATGACCTTTCTCTTGGATCACTTCTCTAGGTATGTTAGATTGGAGACAAATTCTCCAACGGATTTTGTGTTATATGGACTCTCTTTTTAAAGTTTCCAAACCAGTCTTACAGTTTTGAAATTTTGTGTCTTTTATGTTTGCATTGCCTTTTATTATGTCATTTTCGGAGTCTCAAAAACAATCTAATTCTTCGACTAATTACTAGTGTGATGAGGGGCCCTTTGGACCTTCAGCATACAGACAGCATCTCACTCTGCATCACCCAGCAAACCAGGCCATGCGGAGGAAAGAATAGGGATTTCTGGCACATTTATGTGTTTAAGGAGATCAACTGAATTGTGCAATTGTGCATACATAAAAAGGAAAAATTTTTAATTGGTAAGAAATATAAGAGTATTTTAATGTCACAACCCTGGTTGGCAAATAAAAGGGATTACTATGCATTTAAGTAAGTTGACAGTTTTTAATTTATGTGTTCCTCTCAACTAAATGGTAGGTAGGGAGTACCATTCCTGTTTTACAGGCCAGTGAACACCCCTAAAAGGGAAAGTGAGTTGCCCAAGGTCACACAGTGAGTCTATAGCTAAGCCAGAAGGGAAATTATAGACTCCTGGCTCCTCATCAGTGCTCAAAACACGGTTCGAGTAAAAAATGTTGAAAGTAGGAAGGAAAAAATGGAAGGAAGACAAAAAGAAAGAAGGAATGAAAGAAATAAAAGAGAGAAAGAGAGAGGACTACTCAAGTATTCATTCTTCCATAATGCTTACCTATTTATTTTATTTTTTATTTTTATTTTTATTTTTTAGAAGCAGGGTCTTGCTCTGTCACCCAGGCTGTTGCACAGTGGTGCAATCATAGCTCACTGTAATCTGGAACTCCTGGGCTAAAGTGATTCTCCCACCTCAGTTCCCAAAGTGCTATCTATTTATTGTCTGACCCTCCTACTGTAATCGAATTTAAGTTCCATAAAGACTGACATTTTGTCTATCTCTTTTACTACCGTGTGTTATAGATATTTAAAATTAGTACTTAGCACAGTGCCTGGCACATAGAAGGTGCTCAATAAATATTGATGAATGGACAAATGAATAAATTAAATGCTTCTCATACTCAACCTGAATTATGTCAAATGGCGTGGACTATTTGAAAGAAGCTAGATCATAAGTCACAGCATACTTTTAACTTCTGACTGAATTTCAAATCACAGAGGCATCATTTGTTGCCTCTGTCTATAGTTCATTCTTCTGTAGTCAGTAACTTTATTCTCTCCTTCGCCTTTTGTTTCAGTTGCACTGAAGGATGCTTATTCAGTCTTTCTGGGGTCCCCCAAAACACCCCAAGTTTTTGTCTATATATTTTAAGTCAGACCATCTTAATTGTACCTTCTCACTTTGAGAAAAACTTGGCCAGCAAGTTTTGCATGATGAAGTAGTAGAAAATTTTATTTACACAATTATAAATATTATGGTCCTCGGAAATGTAATTATTAAAATCAACATTGCAAAATCACATTAATCCTTATTACCCAGAATAAGGCCAAATATAGATTGTGAGGCATCTATATTATCAATAGAAAATATTTAAAAAATAAATTTAACCAAATTTCTTTAAAATTCCCCAGATTATAACAGTGGGTAAGCAAGCACTGTTCAGGAGATGGCCTTTAGTGAATGAAAGGAATGGGTCAAAATCAGCTCTCACAAAAGTGAAAGAAACAAATACTTCTCAAGTGCTGAAGGGATCTTAAGGTGTTTACTCAGAGCCCTTAAGTCTTTCAAGGATCATTTAGGTATGGTTTACACTCAGCTGGCTCACTGAACTTTCTTGTCACGCGTTACTCTGCCTCCTGGTCCATCCAAATTCTTATATTTTTATAATTTTTTTCTTTTTTCTTTTTTTGTTTTTTTTCATTTTTTTGTTCTTTTTTATTTTTAAATAATTCTTACATTTTCTATCGTTTGCAATTTTTTTAGTCTCTTTTCTGTGGCAGGAGGAGAGTTGATGATGGAATAGAAAGGCAAAGGGATAAACAGATAAAGTGGTTTATATATATTTCAATAATTCAGACAAGGGTTTCCAAGCACCGACTCAGATCTCTATCACTAAATGTAAACTGCTAAAAACAGGAATTTCAGAAGGTAATATTATATGGTATTAAATAATCACTCGCCCGGTGCCCTGCTTATTTGAAATGCAAGTAAGTGTCTGCTTTAAGTAATAAAAAGGAAAATACTGAAGTTGGTTATTTAAATACACTCAAGAATAATTATATGCCAGTCTTCAACTAGGCCTTTGCACTTATTCTTCTCTCTGTCTGGAGTGTTCTTATTATTCTCAGCTCACATCCTCCCTTCATGCAGGCCTCAGATCAAACAGAGTCTCAGAGCTGCTGGCCCTGACCCCTGGCTAAAAATGCACGTGTCTCCTCTATACTCTATCTCCTCAGACAGACTTTATTTTTTTTCTCTACAACACTTAAATTATCACCCAACACGTGATTTGTTTGAAATTTGTTTGTCTTCTCCCACCAGAGTATAAATTCTAGAAAATAATTGTTTTATTGGTGGCACTCAAATATTTGTTGACTGAATAAATTAAAATCACAAAAATTAGTGATATTTCTTTTTCTTTAAATACCACGTGACTTTGTTTTAAATTTAGAAAGCAAAAAATTCTTTGATTTAAAAAACACAACTCTCAGTAAAAGCCAAAAAGAAAGCATCAAAACCTCTAAATCTCTAATGTAAAATCTAAAGTTTTCATAAGTATTATGGACATCCTCAAACTATACCAACACTGATACTGTATCACCCTTAGAAGAAGAGTATCTGCTAAATTACTACTAAATTACTAAATTCAGTCAATTCGGTGCAAGAAATCAAACTGATTGGCATTGCGTAGACAAGACAATTGGTTGCTTGGTTACATTTTTCACCACTGACTTGGCTTCAGGTAAGACACCAGTGGATTTCTAACTGAAAACCAGTGGCTCAAAGTTGAGTCCAGGGGACTTTCCAGTTCCCCTCACATCTCATTTTGTGTGCTTCGCTAATGAGATGCATGTTTTATGACATCAAGAAAGATGTGTTTATATATTAATCCAATTCATAAATACCTAGCACTGTATATATGCTAATACTAAGGATATAAAATTCCTATTCTTAATCTGCTTACAGTGTAGTAGGGATGGCCAAGACCAGCATAGTAAGTCCTGCGTTCCCAGCTGAGCTTGCACCCTTAGGCACGGAGGTTCTGAGCACGTTCCTACAGAGACTACTAGAGGGAGAACTTGGTACCTGAGCCTGAGCTGTCTGAAACTCGGCTCCAAAATCATTTAAACCTCAGTGGGGATAGACACAGAGCTGGAAAAACTCATTTCAAAACCACAAGCAGCTTTCTGGAGAATTTGACACTTGAATACATCTTTGAATCAGATTATTCTTTTATTTTTGAAAAGCCATCTAAATGGGCCTTTCAGTTATACAGGTGAAAAATTAAAAATCAAAATCAGGAAAGGTCACTTTTGAGAATTTTTTAGCTTTAGGGAGCTAAATTGCCTTTGCCACAAAGCAAAAATAAAAACAGACAAAAATAATCCACTTAATTGCTCCATCTGAATTTCTCGGACATCTCATACTCAACACAACTACAAGGGAAGTCATGATTTCCCGTTCCAAAAAACCCCTGTGCTTAGCAGCCACCCACCACTCTCTCCTGTCTTCCAGTTCTCAACAAATGGTACCACTACTCATCTTGGATCGTCCTTTTCCTGTACCAGGAGATCCACTCCTTCAGCAAGCTTCATCGGTGCTGTTCCCAGCACAAGTCTCACACCTGTCCACTCGCTCACCTCTTTCCGCGGCCAGCCCGGCCTCAGGCTGTCGTCAGCTCTCGCTGGGTTGCTGCAGAATCGCTGCAGGGCAGCCTCCACTTTCACTTTTGCTCGTCTCTGGACCATTCTCCACTCAAGAGGCCGAAAGAACTTTTTTATTTTTATTTTTTTTAACTTTTTAACTTGGTAATTCCATTTTTTAAAAATTAGTAAACTTTATTTTTTAAGAACAGTTTTAGATTCATAGCAAGATTGAGTGGAATTACACACAGTTCCCACATGCTCCCTTTCCTAAAACCACCCGTAGGCTCTCTCATTATCGAAACCCAGAACCAGAATGGTGCGTTTGTCACTACCGATGAATGCACATTGACACCCCATTATAACCCAAAGGCCACAGTTTCCATTAGGGTTCACTCTTGGGGTTGTATATGCTATGGGTTTGGACAAATGTATAATGATTTGTATCCATCAATGCAGTTTTGTGCAGAATAGTTTCACTGCCCTAAAAGTCCACTGTGCTTCTCCTATTCATACCTCCCTCTCTTCTATCCCTGGAAACCACTGATCTTTTCATTGTCTGGATAGTTTTGCCTTTTCCAGAATGTCGCATAGCTGGAATCAATATGTAGACTTTTCAGATTGAATCCTTTCACTTACCAATATGCATTTAAGATTCGTCTATGTCTTTTCATGACTTGATAGCTTATTTCTTTTTAATACTGAATAATATTCCATTGTCTGGAGGTCCCACATTTTATTTATCCATTCAACTACTGAAGGACAACTTGGTTGCTTCCAAGTTTTGGCAATTTTGAATAAAACTGCTATAAATATCCATGTGCTTTTGTGTAGACATAGTTTTTATTTATTTAGGTAAAACCAAGGAGCATGATTGCTCCTTGTTTGGTAAGAGTATATTTGTGAGTACCATATAGTAAGAGTATGTTTAGTTTTGTAAAAAACTGCCAAACTATCTTCCAAAGTGGGTGTACAATTTTACATTCCTATGAGCAATGAATTAGGTATCTTGTTGCTCCACATCTTTACCAGCATGTGATGCTGTCAGTGTTCTGAATTTGGGCCATTCTAATAGGTGTATAGTGGTATCTCGTTGTTGTTTTAATTTGCAGTTTTCTGATGACATGTGTTGAATATCTTTTCATATTTTCACGCCAACTGTATATCTTCTTTGATGATATCTCTGTTAAGGTCTTTTAGCCCATGTTTATTTATTTATTTTTTATCAACATGTTTCTATTTATTGAATCCCAGGTCAAAGTAACTCTACAACAAAAAACAACAGTTTTCATACCAGACTGTTTGTATGCATGCAAATTGAGGCTCTCGCCAAGGAGGTAATGAATATTATCTCAGGTTTCACAAGATGAATCAAAAAACGGGGAACTGCCTGGCGCGGTGGCTCACGCCTGTAATCCTAGCACTCCGGGAGGCTGAGGCGGGCGGATTGTTCTGAGCTCAGGAGTTCGAGACCGGCCTGAGCAAGAGCGAGACCCCATCTCTACCAAAAATAGAAAGAAAATTAATTGGACAGCTAAAAATATATAGAGAAAAAAAATTAGCCGGGCATGGTGGCACATGCCTGTAGTCCCAGCTACTCGGGAGGCTGAGGCAGTAGGATTGCTCGAGCCCAGGAGTTTGAGGTTGCTGTGAGCTAGGCTGACGCCACAGCACTCGCCCCAGGCAAGAGAGTGAGACTCTGTCTCAAAAAAAAAAAAAAAAAAAAAAAAGGGAAACTAATAACAGAGTTCTCATAGCTCGGATAACCTAAGTTAAGGTATCTTTCTTCTTCTCTGTAAGACTAGCTTTTGAAATTTAGACATGAGGTATTAAATGGTATGAAGATAAATCATACAGGAGAACTCTGAGACTCTGTCTCCTATGCAATTTTCATTTTTTAAAATAATTTGAATGTTCTACCTACACCATGATGATTGACTCCAAATCCCATATTCCTGGAATAACGATTATATCCAGAAGATAGTATAGCATTGTTTAGGTCATTTTTAAATCAGGGAGTTCATTTTCTTATTGTCGGGTTTCCAGAGTTCTTTGTGCATTTCAGATAATAGTTCTTTATCAGATGTGTCTTCTGAAAATATTTTCTCCCAAGCTGTGCTTGTCTTCTCATTCTGTTGATGTTGTCTTTCACAGAAGTTTTTAATTTTAATGAAGTCCAGTTATCCATTATTTCTTTCAGGGATTGTGCCTTTAATGTATTGAAAAAGTCACCATCATAACTGAGTCACCTGCATTTTCTCCTATGTTATCTTCTAGAAATTTTTATAGTTTTGTGTTTTAAATTTAGGCCTATGATTCATTTTACATTAATTTTTATGAAGGGTGTAGGGTCTGTGTCTAAGTTCATATTTTTGCATGTGGATGCGTAGTTGTTCCAGCACCATTTGGTAAAAAGACTACCTTTGCTCCATTGGCAAACATCAGTTGACTATATTTATGTGGGTCTATTTCTGAAAACTCTGTCCTGTTCCATTGCTTAATTTATCTATTCTTTCACCAATATTGCTGTGTTGATTACTGTCACTTTATAGTAAGTCTTGAAGTTGGGTAGTGTCAATCTTCCAGTAGAAGGAGCTGTTAAAAACATTGTGTTTTAAAAACACAAGTCTTTCAAAGGCTTCTTCTTGTCCTTAGCATAAAGTCCAAACCTTTTAACAAGGCCTCTAAGACCCTCTGCCAACCTCTCCATTTCTGTCTCCTGCTCCTCTACATCCTCACTTTTTATTCCCCAGTCATGGGGGACTTCTTTCGTTTTCCTAAATTGCATGCTCCAAGCACCTCAATACTTTGACACATGCTGTTTCATGTTGGTTTTGCTTTTTTTTTAGACAGAGTCTCGCTCTGCAGCCCTGGTAGAGTGCAGTGGCATCATCCTAGCTCACGGCAACCTTAAACTCCTGAACTCAAGAGATCCTCCTGCCTCAGCCTCCCGAGTAGCTGGAACTGCAGTGCAACATGCCACGATACCCTGCTAATTTTTCAATTTTTAGAGAGATGTGGTCTCGCTCTTGTTCAGGCTGGTCTTTAACTCCTGCACCCAAGTGATCCTCACAGAGTGCTAAGATTATAGGCTTGAGCCACACATGCTGTTGTGTTGCAACGAATATTCTTGCCAACCCTTCTCCCACCCCCACCACTCTCCCCATGCCAGGCCAACTCCTTTTTTATCCTTTAGATGTCAGCTTAGACATACCTGCTCAGGGAAGCCATTTGTGACCCTCCTGAGTGGATCAAGTCCAGCATCGCATGCTGCATTTCTCCTGTATTCTCTTTCGTAGCACATATTAAATCACCATTAGTTTACTTGCATAGTTATTTTGCCTAAAGGGGTTCCCACTAGATTGCAAGCTGTATGAGACCAGGGACATTGTCATCCTGTTCACTGCGGTCTCCCTGGCGCAGCACCTGGCACATGATGAGGAATCAACAGTAGTAGTTGAAGAAGCGAGGGATCGAAGCCGCTGCATTCACACACACATTTGAACAATGCACGGATGTTCAAAATTGGATGTGGAGTCTTTTCGATACTAGAATTCATTAACAAAAATAGAATTCATATGTAAAGAGTCATTTTATCTATTTGACTATTAATTAAGTAACATAAAAAGTTATTTTACTCTGGTTTTCTTACTTGTAAAATAACTACAGTTATAACAACAAAAAAGCTAATGTACTTTTCTCTGAAATTGGTATTCTGCAGAGAAGAAAATTATTCTCATTATAATGCTATCATTAGAACTTTCAGGCCCCTTAGAAAAAAAAATTCATGAAAAATCCACCCCTTTGTTAATTAGACAAGGAGCAGGGCCCCAGCTGCAACTCAGGTGGTATTTTTTTACCTACTGAGACAGAAAAGGAAACTAGTTGTGGAGAATGATTTTTGTTGTTGTCGTTCCAGGTCTATGTTACTTTCTAATACTTTTTGTATTTTTTGTAGCTAATCCTCAACAAGTTAACTGATCTTCGGAACATAAGCACCATTGGCTCTTATTTTTAATAAAGATTAAACCTAAGTAGGTATTATATAAAGATGCAGTTTTAAAGAAAACCTTTGAAGTTTTATTAAATACTGTAAATAATTTTTTGAACTATAAACTTGAGAAGGTAAAGGCTCAGCCAGAACCTACTCTGGAATTATTCTTGGAATGAAATAGGTTTCATTGGGGCTCAACTCTTGTGGGAACTCTGCAAATAGCTAAGAATATGGTCCTATAGTATATATTCTTTTTAAAAGCTATCTTTAATAAGGAAATATTATGCTAAAGCTTAAATTTGGCAACATTCTAAATAACTTATAATTACATTTCTATAATTTGGGGACAGAAATGGATTGACTTATATTAAAATATTTCTTTTATTCATTCATCAAATACTTATTTAAAACCAAAAACATGCCAGCCCCAGGTTATTCCTCTCGTCAGTTTGCTGTGTCCATTGTGACATCTCAGGGCTAGCATCAGCCATGTTACTGTTTTTAAATAAAGCACAGTGTGCCCTTGACCAATATGCCTTTCACCATGGGATAATTGGTTTGAAATCCCAGTGCCATTATTTATTATCACATGGAACTGATTTGCAAGGAACATGGCTTTGATGCTTGCGGATTGGCTTTGCGCCAAGAAGTCATTGTTGGGGATTCTGGCTGTTTGATGTTAAGATGCAATCTGCTAAGGAGCTGACTAGGCCTATTAATAGAAGTTCAAACACAGTGTCACATGCTTAACTATGAGGGCCTGGAAGGAGAGGCCTGAATAACAATTCCGACAGAGCCAGGAGGTGTCATTAGATAGGACAGTGTGACCTCAACACCATGTTAAGAACTGACGAAGGTGTCTGAAACGTGCCAGCAGTTCCTCTCCACACTTGCTCTCTCTCAAATTCACTATTTTGGGCACATGATATGCCCCAATTAGGTGTCTGTCTTTCCCACAGGATGGAGCTCCTTAGAGGCAGGGATTATGTCATTAATTCAAAAAGCATTCATTGAGTGCCCCTCGCCACTGCCAGCCATTGTACGGGGAGCCAGGAGTCTTATTCATCTCTGTACCCAGCACCTCATCCGGAGGCTAGCACATGGCCGGCGTTCAACCAGGGTTATGGATAAAATATTACTCACGGAGGAGGCTGAACACAAACACTCGGTTCTTTGAATAATGAACATGTTTCGAATGTGTTGTTTCCTCAAAATTTGTCTCTGTGCCCAGGCTTTTTGAATTAGGAAAATCTACTTGTGGCAAATATGACAGAACTATTCAATACATTTCTACTGATCTTGGGGTTAAAGGCTACTGCATTCTAGTTGATCAAATATTTTGGTTGTTTGAGAGTTCAGTCCATAATTTGGTGCTATCAACTAGGAAAATCAACTCAATACCAAACAAGACATAAATCATTCCTTGATGATCAAAAGGCAATGTCTCATGACCATCACTGTGGTACAGGCTCTAGCTGTACAAGAGCCTGGATTAAAAACTGCTTTCTCTCTTAGTGGGATTTGTTTTTTATACTCAACTAATGATACGTAATTATGATGAGACTCCCAGGTTACAGCCAATCATTTAAAAAATCATTAAAAAAAAGGAACTCCATGTCAATGAAAGCTGTTTGTGAAAGCAACAGAAACTGACTCCGACTAACTCAAACACAAAAGAAATTCATTTGAAAGATAATGAGTAGCTCTCAGAAGGGAAGGCTGGAAGCCCAGGTTCAAAAATAAACGGCAGGAGCGGAGGGAGGTCAGGCAGCAGGAAACGCAGCCAAGGAGCTGGATGGATAGCGGCCCCTGGACCCTCCCTGCCACTGCCCGATGGTGAGGAATGTGAGCTGGAGCCCGCGTGGGCTGAGCCGAAGCCACAGGGCCACAACCTAAATGCCAGGGCATGGTGAGAGCAAGGATTTGGCCCCTTGAACTTCTGTAGCAAAAATTTGAGCCCTGCCTCCCGGAAGCCTTATCCATTGACGGAGTCAAAAAAGGCAATGTCTACTACATAGAGTGCGTGATTTGAAAACAAACCCAAACTTTTTTTATAACGCCTTATGGTACAAAATATAATGCAATGGGATAAAAATAGTCAGGTGATAAAGGCATGATAGGTTGAATAATGCCCTCCTCCCCCAAAGGCGTCCACATTCTTTCTAATCCTTAAAACCTCTGAACATGATGCTTTCATGGTAAAAGGACTTTGCACACGTGGTTAAGGGAAGGATCTTGAGATGGGGAGATTAACCTGGAGTGTCTGGGTGGGCCCAATGTAATCACGTGAGAGGGAGGAAGAAGGATCAGAGTCGTGGAAGGGTGTGTGACGTGGCAGCAGGAGGTCAGAGGGAAGCAAGCAAGGTGTGTGAGCCACAGAATGCAGGCAGCCTCCGGAAGCAGGAGAAAGCAGGAGACAGATTCTCCCCTAGAGCCTTTAGAAGGAACGAGTCCTGCTGTCACCTTGAATTTAGCCCCATAAAAATACAATTTTGTACTTCTGACCTACATAACTATAAGAGAATAGATTGTGTTAAGCCACTAAGTTTATAGTAATTTATTATAGCAGCCATAGGAAACTAATACAAATGGTAAAGGGGAAATTCTAGCCATTTAAACTTTCTAGTAGGACAGGCATAGTGGCTCATGCCTATAATCCTAGCACTTTGGGAGGCCAAGGTGGGAGGATCACTTGAAGCCAGGAGTTCAAGACCAGCCTGAGCAAGAGCAAGGACACGTCTCTACAGACAAATAGAAAAATCAGCCAGGAGTTGTAGTGGGTGCCTATAGTCCTAGCTACTCAGGAGGATAAGGCAGGAGGATTGTTGGAGCCCAAGAGTTTGGGGTTACAGTGAGCTATGATGATGCCACTGTACTCTAGCCTGGGTGATAGAACAGACCCTGTCACAAAAAAAAAAAAAAAAAAAAAAAAGATAGAAAGAAAAGTTCTAGTAAAAAACAGAATACCAGATAAATGGAAGATTTCAGAAAATAAAAAATAGAATACAAAGATAGATCATGTGCATTGGTTGCAGTTCTTTGGTATTGTCAATGCAACTGTGGCTTATTTTATTCTATCAGCCAAATTCTTTGGTAATGGGATCAACATGGTGGTATTTTGGATAAAACTCCATAAGCTCATATGTTCCTATAACCTAGCAGTATGACTACCAAATATATAAGAAATCTGGTAGCATATCTATTACCAAACACAATGTGAAGGCAAAAATTAGAAAAAGATTACTATGTACTATGCTTAATTCTCACCTGGCTTTGATAGTCCCTTTAATATTATTAAATTTCTTGTATAATGGTTAAGCCTTGACAATGTACTATGTAGCAGTTTCAGCATGTAGGAGAAACTAAGAAGGATAAATATTTAAACTTCATTATATTTTTAAATAACTCAATATGCCATAAAAAGTAAAAATGAAACTGATCATTAGGAGATGTAGTCTTCTTTTTTAAGTATGTTTTTCAATAGTTGTACAGTAAAACAAGTTCTATTTAATAAGCTATTTTGAAGGAAGAAGGCTTCTCATTCTATAATAAAATTTCTTTCTTTTCTTCTTCCTTGGCAATCATCAAAAATGATTTTTATCTAGAATATAGTCATCCCTCAGTATCCTCAGTGGATTGGACCCTCCCTCACCTTCATAACAAAATCCATGCATACTAAAGTCCTCTAGTAGTTGGCCCTCATTATCTGTGGGTTTCACATCCCCCAATACTGTATTTTCCATCCGTCCTTGGTTGCAGTGGCAGAACCCACAGCTGTGGAGGACTGACTGTATGTAAAATCCACATGTAAGTGAACCCGCACAGTTCAAACTCGTGTTGGTCAAGGGTCAATGATAATTCCTAGTTGTTTTAAGAGATCTGGCCTCCCTACTCTTATCCAGTAGCCTTATATAATAGAACCTGTAATACTGATTTTTTAATTCAGTGTGATGTTGAAACATTGTATCAAAGTCAGCTGGGTCACGGAAAGTAAAACGTATCTCTGCATGCCAATGCCCTCCCCTCATGTGCCATGTGTAAGGACTTCCAAATGCAGTAGTCTTTTACCACCTATGGTAGCTGAGTTAGGACTAAACACTGACAATAGAGGGTTTAGTTCTTTAAAAGTAATTTGAGAGCTGGGCACGGTGGCTCACGCCTATAATCCTAGCACTCTGGGAGGCAGAGGCAGAAGGACTGCTTGAGCTCAGGAGTTTGAGACCAGCCTGAGCAAGAGCGAGACCGTGTCTCTACAAAAAACTGAAAAATTAGCAGGGCGATGTGGTGTGTGCCTGTAGTCCCAGCTACTGGGGAGGCTGAGGCAGGAGGATTGCTTGGGCCCAGGAGTTTCAGGTTGCTGTGACCTATGATGACACAACTGCACTCTACCGGTGGTAACAGAGGGAGACTCTGTCTCAAAACAAAGAAAAATGAAACAAAACAAAACAAAAGAACGAAGATCTAATTCAAAGCAAGCAAAAAAATGTTTGAGTTACATTTGATTGACTAAATCACATAAAACTCATAGAGTTACATAGTGGCTTTAAAGAATCAAAGTCTAGACTTGACTTTTCTCCCCCAACTGTAACATTTTTAAAAAGGACCTGATCACATCATTGATAAAAATCAGTTTATAAAGAATAAAACAATTATGTTCACTTCTCTGAGTAAGACTTCACTGAACTAGCATTTTGACTTTTAATGAATTTTGGAAGCAATAGTTTAACTTTCCTGGAATTATTATACATTGATCTATTTTAGTGCATGTAAATGATTTCTTTCTATGATGGTAAAGTTAACAGTTTGTATTTCCGCTTGATTCAACAGACCTCAATTTCCTAGAATTAGGAGCAAGCTGTGGCTATGCTATTTCTTGCTCTCCAGAGGCTCATTCTTGTTCTAGAATCAATTGCTTAGGGGCAGGTAGTGTACTAGGAGCACCAACTCCACTGTGAGGAGGAAACCCAGAACTGAGTCTTGCTGAGAACAGCCTGAGTCGCTGGCAGCTCCAGCATAGGCCTGGGTGCTGGGGCGCTCTCAGTCCCTGTGTTATTTGCATTCATCTCCTTGTGCCTCACTGGCCTTGCCTCGGCTAGCCCTCCGTTTTCCCCCGAAGACTGGAGCTTGATCCTGAACATCAACTCTGCAGTCGCCTATCTCTTATTAATCTTCTCCTTTAATCCTGTACTCTGCATCCCTTGACTATTGGGGTGCATCAGGAACCCCAGGTCAACAGAGAGACATGATACAACTACCCTCCCTGACTTACAGAACAGTCTTCCTCCTGATCCTCTGTCTGGCGGTAGAAGCTATGACAGAGGTCTGAGGAAGATTTTTTTTTAAGTGGGGTAACTTTACATAATTTATTGTCCAACTTAGGTGCGTTGAAGAAATATCATAAGATTTGTGTTTTTGCAATTATGTTCTGGTGACATGTGGCGGAGGGATGGCCAAGCAGGTGGGCGAAGACCGAAGCAGCAGTCTCTTGCAAAGGCTTTGGAAAAACTGATGAGGGCCTGCCCGAATGGAGGGAGATGCAGTGGGGGTGGTGAGGGGAGACAGACGCAAGGGATAGAGGAAAATATTTAATAGACCTGCTAGGACCTGGTCACAGAGCATATGTAGGAGACGAGGGACAAGTCAAGGAAAGAAGTTTTGGTTTCAATTACTCAGACTATGGAGATGCCATCTACTGAGCTAGGAAATAAGGAGAAAGGTCAAATTTAGAGAGGAACTTACATTTATTTTGGTAAATAAATAATGGTGGCTCTAGGTGTTTAATTTTTAGGTTCTGATTCTAGACTATGGAATATGATAAAGTTACATTTGACTAAAATTAGTATTTTAAGTTATTTGTTAAAAGTGGAATAAATTTCCAATTCCTCTTTGAAAAGATTAATTTAAGTAATCAGTAAAATAATGCCCCAACTGTAATTTTATATTACTCAAAATTTTTTTTAGACAATAATGATAACTCTCACATTTAAATAGCTTATATTATTAATTATTTAGAACCTAAGAACATTCCCCTCGCTGGGGATGCAAGCTATCCATGCATGGTGCAGATGAGGTTTGGCAATATCAAGTTTTGGCTGTTTAGGGTGACAGGAAGATTTGGTCAGTCGACCTTGAAACCAGTTGTTCACTTGGTTCTTGGATGATCAGTCATTGAGCTCTCCCCTTTCTCATGACTTATTAGCTTTTTGGTAACTTTATCAACAGAAGTTATTTATCCATCCACTCAATAAATTGATGTGATGAGCCTGCCTGCTATGTAGAAGTCACTGATAGGTCTGGGGGACACAAATTTAAGGAGATGACTATTGTTCTGAAGTTGCTCAGCCTGTCATGAGGGAACAGGTAAGACAATCGATGATTTTGGCTAGTGTGGTGACTGCCTTAGTAGAGCTACACACGGGAGCTCTAGCAATCCTTCTACAAGAAGCAGGGTTACCTCTCACCACCCCCTACCACAGATTCCTATTTTAAAGAACAGGCTCATACGTCCTCATATGTCTCAGTGGAGTGATAATGATAATGTCTAAAGTTGATTAAAGAAGCAATGATATTGACATTATTTAAAGATATGGAGCTAACCAGCAGAAGTACTAAAAATGGAAAACTTTCAAGTGATAGCCCCTAGGACAGGAACCAGCAGTGAAGAGGGGATTGCTGCTTTCATTATAAACCCTTCTATTTCGTCTCTCTAACATATGCATGCACTTGATAAAAATAAGAAAAATAAAAAGCCAATGTAGTTCTTTCTCTTTAGTCCTTTCTTCCCCCATGGCTTCCACAACTATCCCTTCATTGTTAGCATAGGGAACAGACTGAATCAATTCATTCCAACACATACGTGTGGCCTGCTTGCTTTGTGCCAGGCATGGCGGATATGATGGCGGGCATCACGGACCTTACAGGATTTTTTTTTTTAAGGCTAGCCAGAGCTAACCCTATTGGGAAAGACGAATACAACCAAGCAGCTGTTTAATTTCAGTTTCCTCTCCCTCTCGCTTCTCGACTTATCTGAGGAGTCAGATAAGTGATGTTACCATGCAGCCATCAGCAATGTGTGAGCAGTCGGGGAGGTACGAGCCCAGGGAGGAGGAAGTTCCACCGCAGTGGAGGAGAAGCCATGAGCATACAGCAGAAACAGTCACTGTTCACAGTTTCCTGTCGCAGTGGATAGGACAATGGACAGCAGAATGGAGCGTGAAGGATACAAGCTCTGGAGCCAGACTTCCTGGGTCAGAATCCCAGCCTTTCTACTTACTAGCTGGAAGCCTGACCCTAGATTCATTACCAAACTTTGGTGGGGCTACAATTCCTCATTTCTATTACAATTCCTCTGAGTAATAACAGCAGCTACCTCATGGTTGTGAGAATTGAATAACTTAACTGAAGCAGCTAGAAGAGTGCCTGGTAGAATAAACGTTTAATAAATGCAACATTCTTATTAAGTATGTCTATATACTTAAAATGATTAAAATCACACTGCTTATGACTCTTTTATATCCATGTGTAAATTGGTTTTAAATTTAGAATTCAACATTTTTATTTCTAAGTATATTGATTCATCAGTCATATATGTAACTATTTCTTTGTGTAGGGATACAAATGCACAGAGATAGGTTTGGAAAGACATACATGACTCGGTTTGCAGTGACCCTCTTTGTGGAGAACTAGAATGGAGATGGTCAACAGCCTTTAGCTTTTCATCAAATATTTGATTTCCTTTTTGTGATGAAAATGTATTCGTGAATTAAACATAGTTTTTTTTTTTATTTCAGCATATCATGGGGGTACAGATGTTTAGGTTACGTATGTTGCCCTTATCCCCCTTCCCCCCTCCGAGTTTCAAGCATGTCCATAAACATAGTTTTTAAAAGGTAAAAAAAAAAAATTTATAAAAAGAAATGCTAGAACTCCATTAGAGATGTAAAAGAAGGCATCTTTACATTCAGACAATGTCAGGTTTTAGTCTGAAAATGTTGGTTCTTGAATGTGCTCAAAGCCGAAGAATGAGCAGACAGGCCAAAGTTAGGCAAGCATGAAAACGAGGTTTATTAAGGAGAGAAGATAGGATTACAGAACAAGAGAAAGACATAGGTTTACAGAGCATGATACATATGCTACAGATGACGACCAGACCCATTGTCGCAGCAAAGGGAGAGCAGAAGGAAGGTTGCAAAAAAGGGACTGGTTATGGACTGCGTCTTGTTTTATAGTGCCCAGATGGGGACCTCCCTCGTGGTTCAGAGGTCACCATGGAACCACTTTGATTGGACAGGTGGGAGTTGCATGACCTGAGTCTTACTGTGCATGCACATCTCGCGTGACTCTCTCTGAAAGCCCGTTTGTCGTCGGGAAATGAATTGCAGCACACCCACTTTTGTCCCTAGGAGACCTGGAATCCCTTGCTAACTACCTAACAATAACATTTCCACATTCATTGATTAAAAGCCTAGTTTGCATTAGGTATTGCACTAGATATTACAGAGTATGAAAAGTACACAGAGAGATAAACACTGCTTCAAAAGACCCTTTTCCCTAATTTGTGGCTGGTTAGACTTGAATTTGAGCTGGACCTTGGGGAATGGGTGGTTTCAGTTGGAGTGACTAATCATGCGGACAGTGGAGGCAGAGTGCAGGATACAGGGAAGTGTGGGAAATGTTCAGGAAACAGAACGTATTGAGTTTGTATAGATCACATGATACTGGAAAGAGAATGGTACCACATAAACTTGGATTAGATTTAGTGTGCCAAGAGCTGCGAATGTAAGGCATTTGTCTTTATTTCTTTGAGTGGAGGAGTAACACAGTGTCTTAAGAAGAATATTTTGGCAGCAGTGTATAGGGTGGATTCAAATGAGCTTCCTGAGGGAATTTTAAATGGTCAGTGTAAGAGGAGATGAAGGCTTGATCTAATGGATAATAGGGAAAATGGAAAAAAAGAGCATAGATGAGAAATCACATGTAAGAGATAGGACAGAATGTTAACTGGCTAAAAAAAAAAAAAAGAAATCAAAGAGTTGGAAAGAAATGTAGAGAAAAAGGATTTACAATCTACTTCAAGGTTTTCAGGAGCAAATTTTCAGAATTTGATGATGCCATTTTCTGGAAAGAGGTAAGTCACTAGGAAGGGCTACCCTAGCAAAGACAATGGCTTGTTTTAGGACATGTTCAGACTGAATTGCTAGACAGGGGGCATCTGGACAGAAACAAGCAACAGTCATTTGATGATCCGCCTTTAGAGTCTCCTGAGCTAAGAAGATACTTGAAAATGTAGGTGGGGATAAGATTGCCTGGTAGAAAATGTAGAAGAGAAGGGTGATGACAGAGAGTTTTGAGGAATAGTTTACTATGAGGATGCAAGAGGATTAGAAAACCCAGCGAGAGACAGAGGTGGTCACCCAGAAGCAAGAGGACAACGACGGTCACACCTTTAATGGATTCAAGGGAGAAAAGTATTGCAAAGAAAGAGAAGTCAACAATATTTACTGTAGAAAAAGAGTTAAGAATAGTAAGGACTAAGGGGTTGATTCCTTCTCTGTCACCAGGAATGCTTCAGGAAAGGCAATTAGAATAGAAGATGAGCCTGAAGGGCACTTGACAAAGGTCCCCACACATTTTAAAGGTGGAAAAGTCAAGTCAAGAAGAAAATGTGAAAATACAGTTGGAATAGAGCTCAGAGGAAAGACAGAAAAAGATCTGGAGTGAAATAAAAACAGGGCCAAGGCTGCTAGAAAGAAAAGCTGAACACACAGCACTGGGATTTTTCTTTGGCTCCTGTCTCCGAAGGCCTTGTTGAAGAGCATGTATCGAAGGCATTCCGTGTCTCAAACTAAGTCGCACACACCACTGATTCTGCAGTGGAATATGGGAGGGGGTCAGTTTCCTTTAAAAAGCACGGACTATATCCTCCTCTTGCTCAACCACTTTTGATACCTCATTACACCATTGCATTGCCCACACAGTAGTTTCTAAACTTCTTATCCTGGCAGTCAATAAATCGGGTCCCTCCCAATATTAATTTTCACTGTTTCTCAGAACAAATCCAGGCTGGCCTACTCACTGTCTCCCAGAATGTCTTTTAATTCCCATATTTATGCCTTGCCACGCACCATTTCCCTTGCCCTGTGTCCTCTTCCTCTCTCTGTTTCTTCAGTCTACTAAATTCCCAAGATTTAAATCAGCATCATCTTCTCTGTGAAGCTTTGCTTTACAAATCCAACTGCTGTAACATTTATTTGGGGGTTACTTACTTGGCACTTAGATATTGCCTGCTACTGTTCAGTTTCATTCATTCTTTAAATTATAAGCTTCCTGAGGAAAAAAAGTGATGTGAAAAACACCTAGCACATTATTTTTAAACTGAGGTACCTATGTGTATAGTTCGGTGAGTGTTGAAAGTGTGTACACCTGTGTGACCACCACAGCAGTCACGATTGAGAGCATTTCCAGCACAGCGTGTCGCACCAAGGGCCCCACAGACACCAGGCCCGGCACGGGTAGGAGCGGGGTGAGTTTGGTCAGGCAGGATGAGGAGAGTAAATCTTAAGTTTGAGCCTGCCCAGAGGGGTTGAATCGTCTGAGGTCAGATGAAGTAAAAAGTCAAATACTGAAGTCAGGGGCGGCGGGGACAGGGGGCAGTATTTTGCAAGTCAGAGCAAGTTTGGGATTGTGCAATTTTGTGTGTTATGCAGGCAAGGTTCAGTGACCCACAGACAGAGGTGCGGGCAGGGGCGCTGGCTGGCAACATCAAAGTCAGCTTTCTCTATCTGGGAGAATTTGCCCTGTTAGAAAGTTAAGGGTTGTGGGTATGTGGCGCTCCTGCCTGAGGTATGAGGTGATGAGACTTCTGGGAGCTTCTTATTAAAAATCTTTGCTCCCTGACTTACTACTAATAAAAGTGAGATCTGGATATTTTGCTGTTGCTATATTAGCAAATCATTCGTCTCAATTGCCCAAATGGGAATTGCATTGAAATGAGAATATGCGAAAGGGCTGATAAGCATTGATCCCAGTAGAATATTTCTCTAGCCTAATGCTAGACTGTTTCTACCCTACATTTAAACAGAGCTGTCCACTGTCAGGTATCAAAGGGCTTGGAGTGCCTACTGAATGTCTCTACCTGTCTACTTCTGTGTGGCATCTTGAACTTACTGTGTTCTAAGCAGAAGTTTTTTTGTTTGTTTGTTTGTTTGTTTTTTTCCTGGAGACAGAGTCTTGCTCTGTTGCCCAGGCTAGAGTGCCATGGCGTTAGCCTAGTTCACAGAAACCTCAAACTCCTGGGCTCAAGCGGTCCTCCTGCCTCAGCCTCCCGAGTAGCTGGGACTACAGGCATGCGCCATCAGGCCCGGCTAATTTTTTCTATATATTTTAAGTTGTCCAGATAATTTCTTTCTATTTTTTAGTAGAGAAGGGGTCTCGCTCTTGCTCAGTCTGGTCATGAACTTAAGCAAAAGTTTTGATCCCTATTCTCCTGCCTAGTCTTCTCCATTTTAACAAATGTCACATCTTAACAAATGCCACACAATTGCTCTTGCCAAAGTCCCAGGAGTCTCCCTTGATCCTTGTCCTCTTCTTCACACCCAACATCAAATCCATCAAGATCTGTCTGCTGTATCTTCCAAATGTGTCCTGATTTTTGTCTAGCACAGAGATGAAGCAGGCAAACTCTAGAGGCAGGTTGCCAAGGTTTGAATTCTGGCTCTGGCACTTACTAGGTGTGTAATCTAGCCAAGTTATTATACTTTACCTTTCTGTGCTTCAGTTTCATCATATGTAAAATGGAGATAACAATAGCACCTACTTCATAGGGTTGTTGAGGAAATAACGTTAACACATATAAAGTACTTAGAATTAAGCCTGGCTATAGTAGGTGCTCAACTAAGGTTAGTTAGTACTAGTTGTCAACCTACCATTTTAATCCAACCCTCACCTCCTCTTAGCTGGATCAATGAAATCATTGACCTCTATCAAATTTCCCTGCATTTACTTTTGCCTTCTATGGTCTATGCAGCTACCAAAGTGAACTTTTAAAAGCATAAATGAGATCAAGCCATCCACCTGTTCAACCCTCCAATAACCTTCCAATTGCAAAAGAAATTCCAAGTTCTTACCATAGCCAACAAGGCCCAAGCTGCTCTGGTTTCTGCTGATAACTCATCATCTGCTGCTCTCTCTTTGCACTGGCTTTGCTTAATTTCGCAGAGTCATTCCTGCTGCCTTTGCACCTGCTGTTCCCCTTTTCAGGAATATTCTTCAGTAAGCCCCTTGCATTAAAGCATCCTCGCTTCATTCATTCAGCTCTCACACAGATACTGAAAGAAGTCTTTCCAAATTACCCTATTTCCCCGTTTCCCCGTTTTACTTTTCTTCGTAGTTCTTATCAGCACCTGAAAATACACTATAACTTAAATTGTTTACTTGCTTATGGTCTGTTTTTCTCACTGCACTGTCAGCTTGCATAGCGTGTCTGGTTCACTGTTATGTTCCTGTGACTAAAATAGTACCTAAACATTGTAAGAACTCAAGAAATTTTTGTTGAATACATGAACGAATGGGTTAATTTTTACATCTTCCCATATTCTCCACCCATCCACTCTCTGCTCCAGATTAAACACCACAGAGATCATTTGGCTCGACACACTGATTTCACAGGGGAAGCCACCGGCCACAGCGGTGCGGGTTGTCCCGGGACTGCCTCTCACTCCCGCCGCCGCGCTCCGCTGGGCCTCAGTGCTGTCCACGGCGCCCGGTACCATGAGAACTGGGACTAAAGGAATTTTTCAAAGGCTCTTCTGTTTTACCTCCCACCTTTCTGGAGTCTCTCTTTCTCCTCCTTCCCTCTTCTCCCTCTGCCTCTCCTGCAGCCAATCCTCAGGGTCCCACTCCTGACTCGCCTTCCCCCTCCCCCCGCCCGGTGCCCAGAGAGTCTCATCCATTGCCATGACTTCAGCTAATCTATATGCTGATGAATCCGTACTTCCAGCACAGACTCATCTCCTTGTCTCCAACTCACACTTCGAACTACTTGCTAGGCATCTCCATCTGGATGTCCCTAAGCATCACACGTTCAGTGTTTCCAAAGTAAAATCCACTCCCCATCAAAATAGCTGTTCCTACAGTGCTCCCTCTCTGATGAATGATAACGGCTTAGCAAGCTGGAAACCTCCTCACTCTGCTCCCTTCAAACGATCTTGCAGACATGTCGATTCTACTTCCCAATTAATTATTACATCTATTTCTCCCATTTCCACTGCTACCACTTACTTTAGTTCTACCTACCATCATCTCTTACATGGATTATTATAACAATCACCTAATTAAGTATTTTCCAAAATGTGGGTTTTGACCCATTAGTGAGGTATGAAATCAATTTAGAGGGTAATAATAAACTTTTTAAAAAATCTTAAATTTACGTATACGTGCAATCCAGAAACTAGCAGGGCCAAAATTAGTAGCAACACAGAGGCATTTACTGGCAGCTTTTCCTTGTTCGTAAAGGTCAAAGTACTCAAAATATTTTCAATGAGCACAAAGACCCATCTAACTAGGAAGCCTGCTCTTGTCCCTATACACTTACCCTGAGTAAAGAAATGTTTTACGTGAATAGCACTTAGTGGATAGTATTATCAAATGCACAGTTGCAATTTAATTTTAATATTATTTACTATAGATGCATCATGGTTGTGAAAGACATTTAGTGTGTTTCACTGTAACGCTACTCTAGATTGTTCATACTCTTCATGTTTCCTGCCCTAAAGAGGTTAGCTGCTCTGGGATATCTACTTGGAATATGTCTTTTCTCCTTTTCTGCATATTGGCTCTGGCAACCATCTTGGATTTGAAATAGCAGTAAGGTACTCTGGTTTGGGGTTGGTCATATAGTTTTATTCTTCAGTTCAACCAACTGGTCAGGAGTTAAGTTCCCTGGACACCGTGAAATTTTCCCAATGTCAATGAGTCCAGTAATCACTCCTCTCTCAAATGTTTCTCCTTCCTGAATCGATTTCTGAATTTGAACAGGAGTCATTCCAAGCCTCTCCATCAGCAGCTCTCACCAGGTTACGTCTTCCTGTCCTTGTGAGCAATGTGTACAGTGTTCCCAAGACAGTTCCTATGACTGGCTAGTGAAGGATGTCAAGGAGTCACCAAAGTCTCGAGTTGTCCTAAGACAAAACCAGCATAGGCTGCAGGAAGGAGAGACAACCAAGCTTCCTCTTCATTAAGCTGCCTGGCCCTTCACTATGACTCTTCTGCCTGCATTGTCTTATTTTATCATTTTCTTGTTTGTTACGGGTTAGCTCCACTGGGATAGGGATTGTTTAGTTTACCACTGTATCTCTAAGGCTTTCTGCTGTATACTTCTGGGTACTATTTCCACTTCTGACCATTCTCTCAAATTACTTGCCTTGTGGCCTGAGGAGGAAACACTTTTCTACTTGTCTCAGTTCCATGGATGACCAGGCAAATAGCCGCTGACACGAGCGGTCCCTAGTCCCTGTAGCCAGGGCCCTGTCTCTCGGTCTCCTGACCTACCTGGCTTGCAAGTCCCAGCGTGCTGGGTCAACTCAGGCCTGTGGCCATGTGAGGACCAGCAGGGACCACTCATCAGCCCTTGCAAAGCCCAGGCGAGGACCACAACCAGATGAGGAGACTAAGGCCTCAGAAAGAGTGGGGAGCTTTGCCTGGTGACCTGTGATTGTGGTTGTTAAATTTCCCACATACCCCAACACCTCCCCAGATCCCACCCCTTAGTCTGCTAAAGTTAGAATTTTTAAAACACAAAATAGAATAGAATGGGATAGAAAATATCTGACTATGGCACGTGCAGTTGCATAGTTGCTTGTGTTCAGGGTTTACCATGTAATACTGTGGGTCACAATCAAAAAGTATGAAAGGCACTATCCTCATTTGTTACCCTGCCTTCATTTTTGTCCTCCTTTTATTCATTTTCTATCCTGGAAATGGCCTTTCTAAAAAGTGAGTGCAATATAGGAAATGTTAAGTGCTATATTCAAAGTCTGACAAAGCTGGGGTTGAAACCTGTCTCTGGCACTTAATGGCTGTGTCATGTATGAGTTACTTCAACACTAACCCTTGTTCTTGTCATTTGCAAAGTGGGAATAACATAATTAACTCAGGGCTGTGGGCCAGCCCCATGCCAGCCACCTTGAATCATTTATCTCTAATCTTTGCAAGAATCCTAAAGTGCTTATTATTATCCTCATTTCCTTAAGAAAACTGAAGCTCAGAGAAATTAAACAACTTGCTTGTGGTCACATTGCCAGTATGTTCCTGAGCAAGGATTCATGTCAAGATTCCCCATGCTCTTCCTACTGAGCATGAATTTCCACCCATTTAAGGCTGAGGCCTGTCAGCTCATGGCTACATATATTGACTTCTCAACATTCACATAACTCGATCAGCAAGTATTTATGAAGCATCAATTTTGTACAGAGCACTGAGCTGGGGAATGTAGGGAAAGGAGAACAGTAAAATGTGGTCTGTTCTCATGGAATGCACATTTAACTTAGAAAACCCTGCTAGACACAAAGCAACAATGAGCTCATCAGTCGTGCTGGGGATCTAAAGTCCATTAGATATTTAAAATTTATAACAGGTGTTATTCTATTATAAATTTAAATGACATTTAATTAAAGACATCAATGTATGTTTTATACAACGCATAAAAGATCTAGTTTATAGATCTAATTTATAGGTGAGGAATCTATATGGATATGAGTGGGTATAAGTTGCTCATTAAAATTTAACAGGAGTTGTCTCATTTGAGAGACTGTGGCTGTTGGAATAACATAGTCTCTTTTGCATTGTAAAAATTAACCCCATATATTTGTGCTTTACCTAATTATCAGCATCTTTTCAAACAAATCGGTCTGCATTCCAGTTAAGAATAGGGAAGAACATTTTTCAAAAAATGATTCTTTAAAGGGCTCACAGGAAACTGCCTACTTAGTCACTCATCGGAATAAGCCTCACCCTTCCACATTTTGTTTACTCTTTCTGCTTTCCCTATTTATTGTTTCAAATTGATTTTCCATTCCTCTAGTGAGCATCATGTTCCAAGCAAAGCTGGGAAATTCACTGTATATACACACTACTGACTTATCAGTAGAAGTATCAAAAGTGTTTTAATACAAATAAGATGTATGGTGCAATGGAAATGGACTCAATGCGTGACCAAGAGCTGAGCATGTGGACTTAGGAGACAACCCCAAAGGGTGCTGGAACCTTCTGTAACCCATGTCTATAGTGTGGAGGAAAGAGAAGAGCCAACAATTTGCCCTAGGACTTTTGCAGTGGTTGATATGAAAGAAAGAGTCAGACAGGATACTTCTTTGAAGTATTAAAAAAGAACACTGACATGAACCACATCATTACCTTGGTTTAACTGATACTTAAAAATTATACTCCGTTGTTATGATTTCTTGAAACGAAGCCCTATTGTTTTTTAGCTACAACCTATGAGGAAACTCTAAGAAGAAATCCCAGGAAGAATTAAGCTTTCAATTTTCTTTCTTTTAATTTCTTTGCTTGCAAATACAATTAGTATTAAAGCCTCTAGAAGAAAATCAGTACTACTCATAGCCTGTTTAGGAAACCAAATGATATACATATTTACCCAGAAACCCAAAGTTCATTTCACTATTATTATTTTCCATACTAGAGTTTCAAAGAATCTTAGATTATTTCTCAAATAGATGAGAATTTGCATGTGGGTATGTACACTCAGAGATTTACCATAAATGGGATTGTCTGGTTACTCAACGGAAGGGCTCAATTTTTCGAAATTTAAAAAAAATTATCAGACCCAAGATATACAGAAAGGATCTTTAAAAACGTCGTCAGAAGCATGAAAACTAGACAAAACATTTGACAAGAAAAAGAAAACTTGAGCTATACAAGAACTCCCAGCTGCCACAATATTCCCAGCCAACACAAAATAACAGGATTCTGTTCTTCTGATGTGTGGGAGTTCATAAATATAAAAGAAAATAATGCTTATGGTTAGCGAAGGCACAATGTGAAAGTTTACAGATTATATCATCCCTGACAGGCAAATAATATGGGTCAGGTTTAATACACTGTGAACTTATTATAAGGTATATGGTATGAGGCCTTGTGGGACTGGGAAATTAAAACACACACTATCTTAGTCTGTGTTAGTTAAATGTGCAAAATAGTAAGCCAGAGACAAAAAAAATAGAAAACGGCCATCCACCTCTTCTCCAAAACAATATAAAAAGGCCTCAGCTGAATGGAATAGAATAAAAACATTAAAATATAAGGATTTTTCTTTTAAAAAAGAAAAATATACTAATGAACTTTACAAAGGTTACAGCCAGATTAAGAATATGCTATCTTAAAGGAAGCGATGACGTTGGCTTCTCAGGTATACCCAAGTGAGGTGACATGATTTCAGAGAAAATGCAGTCAAAGAGCAGAAAGCTTTGCTTCATTCACCTGAGAAATACACACTCAGTGCGGCTTATGTGTCTAGCTTGGTGCTGTATGTGAAACAATCTTTTGAAAAAGTTAAAAGAGGTGTTTTTGTGACCTATTCTAAGGTTTGCATTTTACAGGTACGATTAAATAGTGCTGAGATTTGCCTATAATGATATTTTTAAAACTATCTTTAGTTTTCATCCTTTTTTTAAAGATATTAGAAAATTAAAATGGTAATGTAGAGCAACTGATGAACTAATCTGGGCTAAAAGCAATTTACGGAAGAAAAAAGTGTGCTGTTGTTTGTATATGCATGTGTGAGTGTGTGTGTGTGCACATGTGTGCGTATGTGTTGAGGGGGTAGCCTCATGTTTAACTGAGTATTTGAGACAAATTCTGCACGTTCCCTCATGTCCTCTAATTCCACATGTCATAATAGCCGCTCTTCAGCTTCCAATTTTCTGGGTTATTTGGCCATATATTTTGGTGAGAGGAGAGGCTTTTACCAAATGTCTTATTTGTGTTCCCTTAAATATAGGCTTGTTAAAGAATGTCACAGATCACTTGTTCTAGTTTATAATTTCAAAGGAAAATTGCTTTGGTCACTAGATCAAAATTTCAGTTTAGGCACAATGAATAATTATACTTAAAAAATTCAGCATCACTTTCATTGTTGATATTTATAATTCATAAAATATTATGTAAATAAGTACAAGGTTTCTTATGTGGAACAAGTTTGATGACATGTAGAATACAATTTAATTGAACATTTTATATCTATCTTCAAAGTAATTATGCTGAATGAGAGAAGCCAGACAAAAAAGAGTACACATTGCATGATTACGTTTATGTAAAATCATACACAATGCAAAGTAATCTATAGTGACAGAAAGTGTGTCAGTGGTTGCCTGGGGGAGGGGCTGGGAGGAAGGAGAGAGGGATGACAAAGGGACACAGGGAACTTTCGGGGTGCTGGAAATATTTGTTAGCTTGATCGTTGATGATGGTTTCACTAATGTATATATGTGTTAAAACTTATCAAAATCAAACATTTTAAGCATATGTAGTTTATATTATGTCAATTATACCTCAACAAAACTTTAAAAAAATCTAATCTTGACTGTCAAGTTATTCCTGTCCAAATGAACTGTGCTAATATAACTACTATATATTGCGTATACCTGGAAATTAAGGTGAAACATAAAATATAGAAAACAGAACCACAGACGTATGATTGGCAGGAGGACAGGTCCTTCTGATGTTGAATCTGGAGGTCACGTCTCTAGTGACTCATCACCTTAAGCTTTTCCAGCAACCCAGAACAGTTTACTTTCATCACCACAGAACAAATGACTTGCCAAGTCTTCACATAACGCTGTTTCCTGTGGTCTCTCAAGAAGCTACTAGATAATATCCCACAGGACTGTCGCTGCATAAAACATGGAGCAGATTTAGTAGCTTTTATTGGTAAGAGGAAAGGGAATAACAAACAGTGATTCAAGGTCAGGAAAGACAGTTTGGTACCTTTATTTTACCATTAAGATCTACAAGAAGGAAACGATGTTTGAAAGATATGAGTTTAGTGTTCAAAGTACCCTTCCAATCCATTATATTTGCACTACACCCAAAATGATATTTCAAAACCACAAATCTGATCATGTCTTTCCTGCTTAAAACCCTATGCTAGGTTCCCACTGGCCACCGCTTTTAGGAAAAAGCTTCAGTCTGGTTTACCAAGTGCTTCATGATTTGACCCGTCTACCTTTTCAGGCTGGGCTCCTCTCACTATCTCCCGCTGAATCTGCAGCCATGCTCATTGCCTTCGCGTATCTTACTCGTCAAGGCTTTTCATGTTGTAATGCAGTTTGGGTTCTCCAGGAAGCAGACTCTGAAGCAGAGGTTAGTGTTCAGGATGTTTATTAGGGAGTGCCCTTCCTTGCAACAATAACTCTGTGAGGATAGGGATAACTTCTGTAGCATTCACCGCGGTATGTTTAGCGTCTACCACAGTACTAGCACATAGTAGTTACTCAAGTAATAGTGACTAAATAAATGAATGAATCTGAGGTTTAAAAAGTATTGCAAGGAGCAAAGGTCCTTGCCAATCTGCTTTGGCTGTACTAAGACTCGTGGCAGTGTGACGTTGAGGTGAAGACTTTAGGCTCCATTGTCGGACGGCCCCGCTCGTCGGTGCCAGCTCAACCACATCCTATTCTTGTGAACTTGGATGCATTAACTAATCTTCTAAACTTCAATTTTTTAAATCAATAATGATAATAGTAATAGTATTAATGATAATAATGTCTTTCCATAGGCTGTTGGGAGGGTTCAATGAAATAATCTCTGTAAAGTGTTATCATAGCACCTGGAATATAGTAAGGCATCAGTAAACGTTAGCTATAAATTCTATTATTATTTGACCTTTTGCTGTAAGTTCTTCATACATCTTTAAAAAGATATGAATGTTAGGAAAGACTTTTATATTTGCTGTTAAAAATGCATCAAAATAGTAATCTTAGAAAAAACTAGAACCTTGCAGTATTACCCTGCACTTACTTACAGTTTAGTAGTGGTTTTCATTTGGCATTACATAGAGGAAGTGGAGGATAGCATTATCTTCTTACTACATACAGTCTTCCGATGCTTTAAATAAGGCCTGCCTCTGTACCCTCCACTCACACAACCCAGGAATTTTGGCAATACTGATCTACTTGTAGCTTGCAAGTAGCACCATGCATGTGTGTGTATGTGTATGAAACACGCTTTTGCCTATGTCCAACGGCCCTTTTGCTACGTTAGGAAATTTCTGCTTCGATATGAGTTGGCTCATTGGCTCAAAAATCAGCTCGTAAACAAAGCCTTTCCCTGGGCCCTCCTGCTACTCCTCCGGATTTGCCATTTTACCATGACACCGTTTACACACCTGGACTGACGTCCTGACCCCCTGCATTACATCTCCCCATTTGACTGTGAGCTTCTTTGTAATTTTTTTATTTTAATACACTTAGGGGGTACAAGTTGAATTCCGTTACATGTTTATATCACATAGTGGTGACAGACTGCGAGCTTCTCGAAAGCAGTTCTTCTTCATGTTTTCGTATCTTGCACATCCAGACACTCATGAATGTTTTTTGAATTGACTTGAATTAGAAGAAAATCACCAGATCTCTTCAGAAAGACATAAATGATGAGTGGTTTAGGTAATCTGTGGTGTGCTCAAAGAACACAGTACAGAGTTTAATAAGATGGAAGTCAAATATTTATTCTTTGTTACCTTTCTATTTTTAATTGCAATATAACACTCCCATATAAAAGTGCCCAAAATATTAGTTAGTGTATTACTCAATGAATCATCACAAAATGAACACCTGACCAGCAACCAGGTCAAGAACTAGAACATTGCCGGAAGTCCCTCTCATGTCCCCGTAAGCATCCATCTTTATAAAGTATTTTTCTTTATACCAGAAACCTTATCGGAGCTTTTAGAGGTTATTCCTCTAAGAAACAATAACTGTCCGCTCTGCTTTCTTTAAGGGCGACCACAGCAATGGATTGCCAGACACTTCCATCCACCCTTTCACTGACATGTACTTTCAAATTCCGTCGTCTTCTTAAAGAAACACACACATTTAACGCGCCCTTTCTGCACCTTTATGACTCTTGTTTCCACTGGGCCCCATGTCTTCCTTTGTCTTCTTTTATTGTATGTTCTTTCCCCCCATACCCTTCCTGATTGCAACACTTTGCCCACTTCCTGTTAACTGTCCGACCTCCCTTCCCCTTGTAACTCCTCCACTACTACATGCTTTAAAAAAAATCTCCAAAAAGAATTGAATTTTCGATTAGTACTTACAATAAGATATAAATGTGAATTCTTCATTTAATTCAGACTGCAAAGATTAATGGAACACAGATATTAAGATGAGTTGATTAACGGAGTAGAAAAGGTGACAAATTTAGAGAAAATGACTTACTTTTCTGGGTGACAGGCAAAAGAACATGAAGAAACTGAAACCACTGGCAGCCTCAGAAGGATTACTAGTAAGAGTTATACTCAGGATGCTTATGTCACAATGAGATAAACAACATTGCTACAGAAAGTTTCAGAAGGTAACGTGAACTAAAAAAGCTATTTATTAGTCAGTCTAAAAAGAAAATCAATAATCACAAGAATTGACTACTTTGGAAATGGCTCATTTCTTTATATGTCACTGTAAGTCAGCTTTTTCTTTTTTATTATTTTTAACGGTTCTTTCCATTTCTTGTCAATCTCGTGTCATTTGAAGAACTGGTGTTTGCTGAGATTTGTAATTATAAGCCGTTGCATGCAAGGGATAAAGTATTCTCTTAAATCTTAACGAGATGCCTCTAATATTATGAACATAAAAAAAATTGTACTTGTATATATGTTTTAGCTATCATATAGAAAAGATAGACTGATCTGGGGAATTCAGTGATGACAATTTATGTGACTATAATAAGAATAAATTCTGGGATCTGATAACACTCACAATTTAACAATAGTTCAGTCAAGTGTCTGCAGTAAATTATTCCTCCCATTTGGAAGAGATATAAAAGGTGATGCTAATACAAAACTCCTGCCTAGAATATGGATTTTTATTTTATTTTCTTTATTTTTTTATTTTCTGAGATGAGGTCTTGCTCTGTCACCCAGGCTGGAACACAGTGGTACAATCATAGCTCACTGCAGCCTCAAACTCCTGGGCTCAAGTGATCTTCCTGCCTCAGCCTCCCGAGTAGCTAGGACTACAGGTGCACACTGCCATGCCTGGCTTACACTTTTACTTTCAGTTTTTGTAGAGAAGGGGGTGTTGCTATGCTGCCCAGGCTGGACTTGACTCCTGGACTCAAGTGATCCTTCCGCCTCAGCTTCCCAAAGTGCTGGGATTGCAGGCATGAGCCACCAGCCCGGCCAGACTTATGGTGTGTCTATTAGTGTAAGTATCTGTCTCCTTGGTAGATTTTGAGAACCTCAAGGAAGAAAATGTATCTTACTCATCCACAGCACCAAGCGTGGTGCCTAAAACATAGAAGGATTTCAAGCCTCCTAAGCTAAACACCTCAGTGTCAGTCTCAGTTCCTCTCAGAAGTTGACTACTTCTGAGAGCCACAAAATTCAGTAGATTTTACCTCATAAGAGAAATATCTTTTAAATTCCACCTGTCTTCTTCATTCCCAACATGGGTAAGTCCGTGCCCTCGTGGCCTACCTGCATTAGCCTTTTCACCGATGTCTCGTTTCTCTTATCCTTTCATTCCAGTCTACTTCCCAAGATGCCCTTGGAGATGCCGTCTCATATTGCAAGGGAAGAGGAAGTTTGTTGAGTGTCAACTACATGCCAGGTACAATGTTGAGCATTTAAAATTATGTCCTTTAATACTTACTGTACTCGTCTGCCATGGGTTGTATCGTTACAGTCATTCTACAAGAGGAAATTGAAGGAGATTAGATGTCTTGCTGACACTGGCTGTCTTCCTGATGGTGTTCCTCTCTTGCTAGCCATGTTAGCCTCTAGCTTACAAAATCACAAACACAAAAGGGTTTTACTGCTGGCTCCCACTTACTTACAGAATAAAATATAAACTCTTTGGCTTGGCATACAAAGAAAGACAATTCTCCCCAATTTAACTCTACCCACTTTTCAAGGCTTCTTTACCTCTACTCCTGTGTTGTACTGTAAGCTCCAGCAGATCTGGACTTCTCACAGCTCCTCAGACTTCCAGGCCATTCCATGACTCTCTTCCTTCGCATGTGCTAGTTGCTGTCTGGAAGGACCGCTCCCTTCGTCGCCCGGCACATTCCTATTAACGCTTCGGGACTCAATGCACGTAAGTCACTTCTCAGAGGTTTCCCCGAGGTTTCCGCGCAGCTGGTTGCTCTCCTCTTTGTCA
>RJWJ010002200.1:33478-80115 GCA_004363605.1 Indri indri
CTGTGAATATATAGAACTAGTAAGTGGCAAAACTAGGATTTAACTTAACCTCTAGACTATATTAATAAAAAGCCATGAAAAGCCAGATGACAGAGTGAGATCTTTTCAGAAAGAATAAATTTTCCCATCTCTGTTTTAATTTTTAGGGGAAAGATTCAAAGCAGAAAGGCCTATGCACAAATAACTAGTAACGTTATGTAAGACTAAGCCACATCATAGGAAAGTCTATAATGTTTCTGTAGAGTATGGTTAAGGAAGGCAAGTAAGACTCAAATTATAAGAATTAAATAGCAAAAAATACAATGTAAACACCCATTTATCAAATGAGCATCTATATACTATACATCTAGAACTATGGTAAAAGTTTTAGGAATACAAAAGAACTGTAATATACAATTCCTGTCCCAAAAAATAAACAATGCTATTGCAAAAAAATAATGGCTCTTACAAAGTAATTAGAGTAGATAATAAAGTCTTGAGTTATGTAGTACCAGTAATATTAATAAATGCAATTATAGAACAATGAATATATGTGAAATAGTTATTTATTTTTTAAAACAATTTTGAAAATTGAACTGGGAATTCTTTTTCTAGAATGTTTCCAAAATTATCCCCTCAGCAGAAATTTTATAAAATAAAATTGTTGCGACTATAAAATTCCATAAAAATTAAGCTTAAGAAACAAAGAACAAAACTTAAATACAAAGTTCTAGACTGCATTCTGATTAAAAAGAACCAACAATAAACGAGCAAGCTCTGTTTCATGGTATGACTAAAATGGAATAGCATTAGGAAAACTGCCTCAGGAAGTCAGAACACAATATAAATCAGTAAGAGTTTCCACACCTTTCTAGTCACAGGAAATCTTAAAATATCAGTCCATTCTGCCTGTGCGTGTGGCAAAGACAAAGGTTCTAAAGCATTCAAAATATTTCATAAGGCAGAGATTATACACTTTATTTAACAACTTATGTGTTAACCTTATTTATAAATGCCATTTCAAAGAAGGAGAGTATGTTATAAAAGACAGGAAATTTTATCGAAATTGAATGAAAGAAAAAAGCTATAAGAAAAGAAAATTAACTAAAGAAAAGAGAATAATAAAACAAGCGAGACCTTTTCCCGCCGTTCAGTTTTAATGCTGAATGTATTAAAGGTTTCATGTTTGCGGAAACGAAAATTACAGAATCAGAACTGCATAGTAGATTTGCAAGCATGCAACCAGAAGGGTAGGGGCCGGTGGACTTTAGGGGCCACAGGACTAGGAGGCTGACTGGGAGAAACAGAGATAGCACTGAGAATATAAGACAGAGGTTACCTCAGCCAAATAAATTCTGAAACTTTCTTCTTGAACTAAATGAGTTCAGAGATGCTTTGGAATAGGAGGCCAGATAGTTTGGAATGACTTGCTTTATTAGCAGTTTCAAAGGTCAATGCAGGCGTTTGGCCCTCCATCTCCTGAGAAACCTTGCTAAAAATATTCGGTGTCTTTAATTAGGCCTCTAGGAGTTTATCTTATTTCCCACCTTAATTATTAAGGTCTTATCTTTGCATATTATTTTATACTTGAACATTCATAGTAATTCTTAACTTTTTCCCATAAGGATATACTTATCTTGTATAGTGTGTGTGTGTGTGTGTGTGTGTGTGTGTGTGTGTCTGCATTTATAAATAGTCCCCAAATAGACTGTGTTAGCTTGTTTCCAACACGGCTACCATCAATTTCTTTCCTCCCTGTATCTATTGCTTTACCCTTGAATCTGGGCTGGTTTGTGATAGTTTTGCCTAAAAGAATATAGTGGAAGTTAACACTTCCCAGGCCTTGAAGCTTCTGCCTGGGTCTCTTGGAACGCTTGTTCCTGAAGTCACCATGTTGTCTGAAGCCCAAGCCAGACTTGTGGCTATATGGAGAGACAAAAGAGAGAGCAATCCCTGACCAGCCCCCAGCTACTCCAGCTATTCTAGCTACCCCAGCCTCGGAGCCAGACATGTGAGTAAACAAGCTTTCAGATGATTCCAGCCTCAGCTGTCATCTTTCTGCAATCATTTGAACGACCCAAACTAAGTCGTTCCCAGCTCTTTCAACTCCCAGAAAAATGAAACATAACAATAAATTATTGTTTCAAGCAATTAGTTTTGATGTGATATGTTACACACAGCAATAAATAACTGGAACATGCAATAGACATCTGAAGACAAATCTATTTCTTCTTAATTCATTTGTAACATTCACTATAAAATTTATCACCACACTATCATTCCAGAAATGTAGCTAAGTTCATATATCTATCATATATTTAACTGAACAATATCACTATACTCCACTTAAATATTTCACTAGGCACAAAAACAAGTAGTTATATTTTGTTGACATTTTCAAGGGCTATAAAATAATGCAATAAAAGCGATACATACATAAATATAACACAAGTTTATATTAATGAAAAATGGTTATACATTCTTTTTTAATAGACTTATTTAGAGCCATTTTAGATTCACAGCAAAATTAGCAGAAAGTGGAGAGTTCCCAGATACGCCCATCCCCATGCGAGCACATCTTTCCCCACCATCAACATCCCCTCCCAGAGTGGTACATGTGTTACGACCAATGAACCTATATTGACACATCATAATCTCTCAAAGTCCGTAGTTTACATTGGGGTTGACAATTGGTGTTGTACATTCTATAAGTTTTGACAAAGGTATAAAGACATGTACCCACCACTACTATATAACGCAGAATAGCTTCACTGCCTTCAAAAGACTGTGCTCTCCCTATTCATCCTTTCCTACCCGCAACCCCTGGCAACCATTGATCTTTTTATTGTCTCCATGGTTTTGCCTTTTTCAGAATGTCATTTAGTTGGAATCGTACAGCATGTAGCGTTTTTAGACTGGCCTCTTTCACTTAGTAATATGCATTTAGGGTTCCTTCATGTTGTTTTATGGCTTGGTTATCTGTTTTTTTTGAAAGAATGCTACATTTTCTCATTCATCCTTTAAAATTTTGCTTTTGGCCTTACCCCTCTGTGAAAACTTATGCTCTTTTAAACAATTTTTTTTTTAAATTTTTTAGAGACAGGGTCTCCTTCTGTTGCCCAGGCTGGAGTGCAGCGGCCCGATAATAGCTCACTGCAGCCTCAAATTCCTGGGCTCAAGCGATCCTCCTGTTTCAGCCTCCCGAATAGCTGGGACTACAGGTGAGCACCACAAGGCCTGGCTAATATTTCTTATTTTTTGTAGAGATGGTGTCTTGTTATGTTTCCCAGGCTGGCCTTGAGCTCCTGGCCTCAAGTGATCCTCCCACCTCGGCCTCCCAAAGTGCTGGGATTACAGGCATGAGCCATGATGCCCAGCCAACGCTATGCTCTCAAAGGTCACAAAAGACTTCGTACTCATAAAATCTAGAGACTTTCCTGTAGCATCAAATATCGCTGCCCACTGCCTCCTTAAACCCTTGTCTTTGACTTTGTGAGACTGTTCTTTTGTTTCTCCTCTATCTCTCTCTGCTCATTGCCCCCTTGTCACCTTTCTGTATACACTGTAGGTATAAATATTTCCCAACAGATTGTCCGTGGCCTTATCCGTCCTTTCTACTACCATCTCAGCATCTCTTTTTCTCACACCCACATTATCCTCTATTTAAAATATCCAATAATCGTTGATAATCTCTCTTGCTTCTCACATTCAACCAGTTGCCCAAACTCGCCACTCCTTCCTCCCTACTACACCTTGAACCTGTTCCTTCTTTCCATTTCTTCTGTCCCTTTCCTAGTTGAAGAATTCATTAACTCCTGTTTAGATAATGGCAATAGAGTCCCAGCCAATGTATCTGTGTCACTAGCCTGCTTTCTACTAGTGTACTTTATTCAATCCTGCCAGGTTCATTTTCCTGACCTGTCTTGCTGATTAATGCCTACTTTAATATCATTTGAAGTGTAGATGCATATTTATTATTTTAATAATATAATGTTGAAATATTTAATGATGATTAAGAAAGCCATTATTTTTATACATACAACAATTGCTAATAACTTATAAATAGACAAAAATAGTGAAATACAGTTGACCCTTGAACAATGAGGGGGTTAGGGTTGCCAACCTCTGCGCAGTCAAAAATCCACATATAACTTCTTACTCCCCCAAAACTTAATTATTCATAGTCCCCTGTTGACCAGAAGCCTTACCAACAACATAAACAGTCAATTAACACATATTTTATATGTTACGTGTATTATACACTGCAGCGGTCCCCAACCCCTGGGCCGTGGATGTGTATTGGTCTGTGGCCTGTTAGGAACCAGACTGCACAGCAGGAGGTGAACAGCAGGTGAGCAAGTGAAGCTTCATCTGTACTTACAGCCACTCCCCATCACTCACATCACCACCTGAACTCTACCTTCTGTCAGATAAGCAGCATTAGATTCTCATAGGAGCAAGAACCCTACTTTTAACTGTGCGTGTGAGGGATCTAGGTTACATGCTCCTTATGAGAATCTAATGCCTAATGATCTGAGGTGGAGCTGAGGCGGTACAGATTATCATTAGCAGAGAGGTCTGATTGCACAATAAATATAACATGCTTGAATCATCCTGAAACCATTCCTACCCCCGGTCGGTGGAAAAATTGTCTTCCATGAAACTGGTCCCTGGGGCCAAAAAGGTTGGGAACTGCTGATATACTGTATTCGTACAATAATATAAGCCAGAGAAAAGAAAATGCTATTAAGAAAATCACAAGGAAGAGAAAATATATTTACTATTCATTAAGTGGAAGTGGATTATTATAAAGGCCTTCATCTTCATCATCCTCATGTTGAGTAAGCTGAGGAGGAGAGGAGCAAGAAGAGGGGTTGGTCTTGCTGTCTCAGGTATTTTATGGTAGTAAATAATAAAATAGATTAGTATGTACATAATTTTATGCACTCATGACATACCTTTTTCATGATTTTTTGATATGTCTAGGGCTACGTAGTTCATCTGTGAGTTTTTCAAATTGTCGCAAATCTCCAAAACATTTTTCAATATATTTACTGAAAAAAATTTGTGTATAAGTGGACCCATGCAGTTCAAACCTGTGTTATTCAAGGATCAACTGTAAATTGACATCAAATGGAAATTCATCAAATGAAATAAAATGACATACTATTCAATAAATTGAGTACTGGATGGGAGTAAATTAGATGACTCAAAGGAGAATATTATATCTTTGTTGGCCAAACAAATATTTACAAAATTTTGAATTACAATGCAAGGCATAAAAATAGATGTTAGAGTAATCATAATTCTAACGTTTGTAAGCAGTAATTTTGTACTTACATTTATAACTTTAATAAAATTTTTATCTTGTTCAGTTTAGGTGATGAATGTTTTATGAAAAAGGTCCTAATAGGTAATTATTCATATCTTGAGAGGAAGAAGAATTTTACCCACTGAAAATTGCCTTAAAATTTAGAAAAAGCTACAACCTTGTGTATAATACACATAATTTTTGTATATGTAAGCTAATATAAAAGCATGTAAAGAAAAGGTGAAAGAATTGGAGAAACATCAGGTATTTAAAATACATTTACAAGTAAATGAAGCTCCTGTGTGCTTGTGGTCCTCCCTGAGTTTGTATGTAAGTTGGTATCTCATCCCTGGTCTGTCTGCCCTACATTTTTATTTCTGCTCTCTTAGTAGTATATATGTATATAAGTAAATACATAGATGGATGGATATAGATACATAATTTTTTTCTAAGAGGGAGTCCTTAAATGTTTTCAGGCATGGGAGTAACATGACTTTATTTTCAACATTTTTACTAGCAAGATTTCAATAGATATTATTTTATTCATTTCTTTTTTTTTTTTTTTTTTTGAGACAGGGTCTCACTCTACTGCCCAGGCTGGAGTGCAGTGGCATGATCATAGCTGCCTTGAACCTGGCCTCAAGCTATCCTTCAGCCTCAGCCTCCAGAGTAGTTGGGACTACAGGCACTACTATTTTTGTACAAGCCTGGATTTTTAAAAAAATTGTTTTTGGTACAGACAGAGTCTCGTTATGTTGCCCAGGCTGATCTTGAACTCCTGGCCTCAAGTGATCCTCCTGCCTCAGCCTCCCAAAGTGCTGGGATTATAGGAGTCAGCCATAGTGCCCAGCCAATTTCAATTTTAAAGAAAGTTGTTTCTCTTGACCTTAGAGTTATCTGGCATTCATAATATTAGTCTTATCCAGGTAAGAAAATCCTAACCTAAAACCCAAGAAACATGATGTTACTCTTGGTTCTCTCATTGATTTTTTAAATCTGACCAAATATTTATATTTTCAGTTTAAAAAGAAATTTTAAGAAAAGTGCTCATTAGCTGTAGCTCTTTTTTTCCTCAAAGTAGTAACATTTAAAAAATAAGAATACTGGATATTTACCCAAAGGAAAAAAAAGACATTCTATAAAAAAGACACCTGCACTCAAATGTTTATAGCAGCACAATTCACTGTTGCAAACATGTGGAAACAATCCAAGTACCCATCAATACATGAATGGATTAATAAAATGTGATATATGTATACCATGGAGTACTACTCAGCCATAAAAAGGTGAACTAATACCTCTTGTATTAACCTGGATGATACTGGAGACCATTCTTCTAAGTGAAGTATCACAAGAACAGAAAAACAAACACCACATGTACTCACCATTAAATTGGAACTAATCGATCAACACTTATGTGCACATATGGAAGTAACATTCATCAGAAATCAAGCAGGAGAGGAGGGAAGGGTAAATTCACACCTGACAGATTCAATGAATACTAGCTGGAGAATGGGCACACTTATAACTTTGACTCAAGTGGTACAAAAGCAATTTATGTAACCAAAATTCGTCCCCCTGTAATATTCTGAAATTAAATAAATAAATAAATAAAAATAAAAATAAGAACAGAGGAAGACTAATAAATTTAAATATGTTAAATTGATAATGAATATTCATTTGCTTATTCCCTGGTTCTACATTTGTTGAGATACCCTAGATCCTAGGCAGGTAGGAGGGATGGAGGCTGCCTCCAAAAAGCTCACCATCTAGTGGGGCACATCAATAGCCTTATGTCAGTTCAGGTCAAGTTTTGCTGCCAAATATGTTTTGGCACCAATAATAAAACAAACTTCTGGTTTTAAGAGTTTTTTGTATTTGGGGATTGCAGATAAGAGATAGTAGGCTTGTGTTATGGTGCTGTATGTACTTATTCTAAGAGAGATATCAGAAAAGAGTTCTACGTATGTGAATATATAGGTATAGTACCCAACCCAGACTGCCAGGGAATAGGAGGGTTTGTGGAGAGACAATAGAAGTTGACTCACAGGTGTCAATGAAATAAAAAGATTATCCTGTATTATTGTTCAGGGTGCTGTGAGTGATGGTGAGGAAGAAATTACGGCCTGATGGTGAAATTTGAGACTACTTTTGAGCTTTCTTACTTTATTGTTGTATTACAAATTGTCAGATACTTCTTACTGTTGTTACAAAGTTAACATTGAAAACTTTATGTAGTCTGTTCAATTCCCCCACTAATGGAACAAAAAATATGACAAACAATACATTAAATAGCAGTGCCTTCATTTAAACACTCAATTATTTCTGGCATGTCTGGGCTATAATTCAAGGCATTTATACTTTCCTACAACATTCAGATGGTCTCTCTGGCTCCAGCCAAACTCTATCCTATGCCAGCACCCAGAGCTGATCATCTCACCACCATGCCTGAAAACCTTTAGGAGCTCCTCATTGGAAAAAAAAAAATATGTATCTATTTGTATCCATCTACCTATATACATATATAGCAGTCAGAGATCAGAAAAAAAAATGTAGGGCACATAGACCTGGGGTGAGATAGCAACCCACACACAAACCCAGGCAGGAGCAGGAGCACAAGGAAGCTTTATGAGGATTGCAAACTTGGTGGGAAAGGGCAGGAGGGGCAAACAGGACAAGCACCAAAGCTTGAGAGAGGATGTGAGAAACAACATAAGCCAGGCCAGTCAAGAGCTTATGCCAAAGACGCCCCCTGGAATTGAAGTGTGTGGGAAGCAGATCCAGACCTAGAATCCCTTTAACATGGACCTAGAATTTCTGAACACATTAAATGTTTGTGTGTTAACAGCCACTTATAAAGTTTGTTTTGTTTAGTATTTTTATCGTTTCTTTCTCCCTATCTAACCTGCATAAATTATTTGTGCAATTTTGTTTTTACTAAACAAATGCAAATTTGGTACCTGATCAAGTTATTCATTAATCACTCAGAAATATCCATGGGAAATCTATTTGATAAGGGACCAGCGTGTAAGAGAAATCTTGAGGTATTCACCAGAAAATAAAATCAGGGAAATTTGAACAAATATGGTTTTGCCATATAGTCTTATTTTATTGAATATAAAATTTTTTTTAAATCCTAGAAATCCATAAAATAATTCAATAGCTGTACCTCTAAAACATTTAAGTGCTTTAGGATATTACTTAGTTTCCATACTGCAATGCACTTAGAAATACAAGGTGCAAAGCATCAGCTATTCATTTCTCCCAGCTGAGACAAAATTAAGGCACTGAATATTAAAACTTCAAAAATGGTCATTTGAATTATATTGCGACTATGCAAACCAGAAAAGCTTGGCTAAACATGGAAAATGCAAAGTCTGTTTCATTTCTTGTTCTTTATTTAACTCAAACTTTAAGATGAGGGCAGGAATATAAAAAAGGCGCTGAATGTGCCTTTCCCATTTCCTTCTCATGCACTCTAAAAGGCAGTAGAACTTAATTCTGCTAGTCTCTCTATTGCTTCCTATCTCTACATAAGAAGTTGGCTGATTTGGGCATTTATTTCAGAAGCAGTTTTAAAAAAATATGCTCATATTGGATTTAATTTTCCTGAGGTAAGGCATACAAAAACCATTAATCATGAGTATGTGGAGGGTAAGTAGGAATTAATTTTCTTCTTTGTGCGAGCATGGGATTGCACTCCCCAAAATAACCTAAATTTGGAGACTTTTACAGCTCTGCAAGATAGGTTTTAAAGATTAGGAAAATGAGGCTCAGAGAGGTGAAATAACTTGTCCACACAACCTTGTTCATAGAAGGCCAAGTCAAAACTAGAATCCAGATTTCTAATTCCCCGCACAGTAAGCTTTCATACTGTAATACAACGCATAGCAGTAAGTGTCATTCATTCATTATTTGTTCATTCAAATAAATATTTGAATGCCTACTGAGTGCCTGAGTGCCTACTCAATGCCAGGCACAGGCACAGGGGATACAACAGTGAACTTCCCTTATGGGCTACATTTGAGTAAGGAAGACAGAAAATAAACAAGAGAAATAAAATGAACAAAATGTAAGTTAGAAGATGGTAATTACTATGAGGAAAAATAAGGCAAGAAGAGAGATGAGGCATAAGGCAGAGGGAGACTGCAAGTTTAAATAGGCTGGTCAGAAAACCCCTCAAAGACTTGAAGGAGATGAGGGGCTGGATATGTGGGTATCCACGAGAGGAATATTCTTGGAAGGGAAACAAGTGCCAAACCCCAAATACAAGAGTGTGTCTAGCATGTTCATGGAAAAGCAAGGAGGGCAGCATGGCCAGGGCGGAATGAGCAAGGCGGAGGACACTAGGAGTTTAAGCTGGATTGTGCAGGGCCTGTCTGGTTTTACTCTGAGGGAGGCAGGAAGTTATTGAAGGGTTTTGAGCAGAAGAGCAGTAGGATCTCAGCCACATTACAACTGAATCACGTTGGCTGCTGTTTGAGAAGAGTCGGCAAGTGCAGCGATGGAAGCAGGAAGACGGTTAGGAGTTTCTGAGAATAATCAAGATGAAATGTGGGGAGGCCAGAGTGACAGAGAAGAAAAGGTTGATAAGTGGTTAAATTCTGGGTAGATATTGAAGGCTGAGTCCATAGGATTTCCTGATGGCTTGGTTATGGTGTGAGGAAAGAGGGGAGTGGTCAAGGATGACTACGAAGTTCTTAGCTGAGCAACTAAATGATGGAGTTGTCATTTACTGAATTGGGGAAGGCTAGGGGTTTAGTTTTTGACACGCCAAGTTTGAGATAAGCATCTAAGGTATGCAAGTAGAGATCAGGCTATTGGATATATTAAAACAAGTCTGGAGTTCATGGGGCAGGTCTGCACTAGAAATACATATTTGAAGGGTCAGTAGCATGTACCTGATAATAAAGCTCCAAGACCAGACGAGACGGGAGTGGTTATGGATAGAGAAGAGGCCAGAGGACTAAGCCTTAGAGCACTCCAACATTTAGAGATTAGGACAATGAAAAAGAGCAGGCAGTGGAATGCAAGCTTAGCTATTCCAAATGCTGCTTATTGCTCAGCTCAGATGAGGACTGAGAACTGGCTACTGCATTTAGCAATGTGAATGTCACTGATCACCTTGTCAGGTACAGAAGAATGGTGGGTTGTCTGACTGGAATGGATTCAGGAGCAAACGGTGGGAAGAGGAATGGGGGATAGTAAGTAGACAGTTTTTATGTATTTGCTATGGTATTTCTATGTGGTTGTTAGGTATAAAAAATTTTAGTAGGTCTAACAATAACTTTTATTGATTGCCTCTTATAGGCCCTGTACTACACATTTTATACATTAAAAAATTATTCATTGCAACAAAATGTAGTTTACAGATGCAGGCACTGATGGATAAAGAGGTGAAGTAACTTTCCCAAGGTCCCATGTGTGGCAAGGGGCAGAGCTGGAATTGGGATTCAGGTCTGTTTGATTCCCAGCCTTTGCACCTAACCACTATGCTTCTTTGCCTTTAAATATTACAATGAATACATGAGATTGAGTCTCTCCTGAGGTTAAATAGTAAACTGGAAGAAAGAATGCAGAAAGGCTAATAAAGATGCGCTCTCCTTGTTGGTCAACGTATTCTTAACCATGACAGGCAGAACTAAACAGGTCGTTCATCATTTCAGTTGTCAGCCACCTCACAGCAGGTCACTGTCCATGAAGCCCCCTTTTCAATACAAAATGTTTTGATAAACCAATTTTAACAACATTGCTAAATTCAAATAACAACTTCTAATGGAAAGAAATTCAGCTCAGCTCCCCAAACATTAATAAAACAGGAAAACCACGGTCTGCATACAAGTTCAGTAAGCCAAGTACAAGGAAAGAGAGTAGGTTTTTAAAGAAAACTTGGTCTTCTATTCTATTTGCATGAAAAGCCAAAGCCATCCTACTCACTTCTCAGTAGAGGAGGGTTTGTGTTAAACTGGGAAGGACGTATCTCGTAATAGCCTGTAGGCCCACTCCCCTTCTATATTCTCCATTAAATTTTAACTGGTATTTTCACTTACCCTCAGACTCAGCCATTGAATTCCCCAATACTCCAGCTTGGGCCCAGTGGATAAGCCAAAGGTAACATCACATAAAATTGTGGTGGAACTTCATACGGCCATGAGGATAAACACATGAGTCCCATAAGACTCTGTTCTGCAAACTTGAGCCTTATAATTCGGTTATAGTTTGGTCCAATACTTAAGGAAGAAAAGAATTAAAATATTAAATGGACTTTCAGTCAAAACTACTGAAGAAAATTTTATCTGCCGGCTTCCTATTTTCTGTGTGTGGCACGTTGGAGAAAAACCACTATTCAATATCACAATCACGTATTAAGACAAGAAAACTACAAAAGGTAATATAATAATTTTGAAATCTTATAGATTAGGTAATGTATGGGACATGATTTGGGGAGTTCTAAAGAGTTTAAAAATGTGAATTAGTGTTACCAGGTAGACAAATGCAAGGGATATCATGGCTATATAATATAATCACACAGCTTTATGGAAATGAAGACTTACAGTAAAAACATTTGCACTGTGCAGCATTCTCCATCCTTTTAAAAAAGTTGTACATGTACAAGGAAAAAAAATTTCAAATACAACCATAGTGTAAACTGTGCAAAGTATTCTTGACACATAAGTCCTCAATTCGTACCTCAAAAACAACCAGAGCTTCTAATTTTTGTATATCCATGTTTTATGAATTTTACATGAATATATCTATTCGCATTTATTACCCACATCTGTGGAATAAAAATAACTGGTTCTTACCCAGTAGTTTCTTTTACTCTTTCACATTCTGTGAATTTTGGTATAGTAATTACACTTTATTCTGAAAAATAAATAGCATTAATTTTTTCCTCTAAAAATATTCAAGCAACTAATAAATATTTGTCATGCTTTCATCTTTCAAGACTCACCTATACAATTTACCAAGGCAATCTGCCTGACGTTCCTAGAGATCCGAACTTTAAGATCAGTATTCACCCAGACAAATTTCGTAAATGTTTACCATTCAATGTTCTTCTATCCGCTGCATTTAGTGGGAAATCAAAACATGGTGAGAAGCTGGTGTTGATTAATTTAACACCGGGCCTTTGACAGAGCCTGCTTTCTTGCCTACATCTAACAGAAGTTGTGTTAGGTGAATCTTGCCTTTGATTCTGAAGTCTTCTTTCTTCATGTAGTCCCTAAATATTTTATGAATCCAGAACATTTCAATACAAAACTGAAATACACGAGCTAGAGAAGGAAAAGAAAAATGAAGTCCCCTTAGTCTTTGAATATAAGTTTCAACTTGAGGTACAGAGATACATTGCATTATAGTTTCAAAATCTCGTTTCTTCACTGGGTGCTCATACTCTGTTGCCCAACTTACCTGGATGCTCAGCATACACAGATCTGGGCAAAAGTTTTGCTATACTTCTTTGACAGATGGAGAACATTTGGATGACTCAGGAGCCCTCTTGTGCCTAACGGATAGCAACATTCAAACGAAACAGTCTTTCTTTCTTTCTTCTTCTTCTTTTTTAAACAATAATCTAGTAGCTTTTGAAGTCTTTGCAAACCATAAAATTCAGCTTGTTAGAGTTGGAAGAGGAGGGAAAAGAATTCTGAAAAATAAGGAGTTGCCATAATTATAAGTTGTCGATTTTACAATTTAATGTGAGAAAAAGAAAAATGCAACTGTTACAATTGGTTAAAATAACAGATTACATTTAAGCATAGCTGAGGTGCTGTAGGAAACTGTGCACAGAGCCCTCTGACACAGGACTTCCTCTCACTCCAGTGTCACCGCCGTCCCCTTCTTCCTAAAACAAGATACCCGCTGACCTCACTTTTTTCTGAAATGGCTATTTTTTAGCAAATCAAATTGTTTCTCATTCAAACCTTTTTACTATACAGCTACATAATGAAAACTCAACCATCGATGTACATGGAATATATACATAGTAAATTCAAAGATAAAAAAATTTCCCAAAATACACATATAGGTTGTTCGAGACTAAGCAGGCAAAACGATACACTAACTGATTCTTTTTCCTTTTCACTTGATTGTTTTTGGTTGTGGAAAGACATAGGCAAAGCTTGGCTGAACCCCAATCATTCATTCTTTACAGCTACACTTAAGAATTCACCCTGCACAAAGTGTGCTAGAATAAAGAAGTTTAAATTGACATTAGGAAAATACTATTAAAGGTAGTATTTTAAATGGAGAAAAGGATTTCTTGGATTCTGAAAAACATGGAGAAAAAGGATAACTGAAAAATGGAATGAAATGGAGACTGTCCGATGCATAGGTTATAGGATTAAAAAAGATCGTGGATTCAAACATACATAAAACCGGAGTATAAAGCTACTTAGGATAAACGAAAGAGAAAAAAACCTATATGGTCACACCTGAATTATGCCTGAATATCTACTTCTTGATGCTTATTTAAATCAAATATCACACTTCAGAGATATTTATAATATCTAGAATACTAGATATTCTCTAGTATGCTAGAGAACTAAGTAACTGGTTGGCTTCTGCTTTGCTCAGAACCAGAGGTGTACAGTGGTTGGGGCAAAGCTCATTAACACCATTTCCTTTCTTTCAAAGAGCACAGCTTATTGCTTTTCACTTCCAAAGGAGGGGAAAAAAAATAACCAGATTTGTGAGGGTTTTTTCCTCCTCCTTATCCCTAGATAAGTTTAAGCTTTAATCCTTATTCATTCAATGAGTACAGCATTGCCTTTCATTCCAAAGCATTGTATTGATGCTGATGAGAATAGGACCAAAATAAAAAAAGATATCAGTTATACTAAGAAATGTTTATTGTAAGTACTGCAAGAACAGTGAACCAACAGCCAGCACATACTGAAGTTGTTTGCTGCTGTTCACAAGAAATTGTATAAAGCACAGTTACTAGAACAGAAGGGAACAAGGTATACGGTCATAGCCTTTGGGGATAAAGTAAGAATTTTTTATGTAAAATAAATTAAGGACCTTCTGAAGGAAGTAAAAATTAAGACATGCAAATATAGATATGCTTCACACACACAAACAAGCCAAGTAAACAGAAAGAACTCCCTAAAACCTAGTTAGAAAATAATATAAAACCTGATTGTGCCATCTACGTGCTCTATTCCTCTAAAAGAGAGATAAGCTATATGCTATGCCTGTGACAGCAAAGACAATTGTTCCGAGGATCTGGCCATTTAAAGAAAAAAAAAATTCTTAAAATAATTACATCAGCATATGGACTCTGGAAAATTTCTTCTACCGTAATAAGGTCAGATGGACATTTCCTGTTTCACATTTCTAGTACACGTTGTCTTTTAGACAATAACAGTGTGAAACAATAGTTTGGCATGAGTTCAATGCACACTAAGAAATGCCCTGGCCCTTGAAGACTGGGATGAGTCAGCCTCAAGTGGCAAAGATCTCAGTGACGACAAAAAGGCAGAGATGGTGTCTGGGGAGCGGTAGCCACAGAGAACAAGATTCAAGAAGCAGACATATCCCTGACCTCAATCTTTGATGTTTCTTGACCACTGAACTGCTCTTATGTTTAATGTTTACATTTACACAGACAGCATTTATGCTTGTATCTGAATAGACTGGCATTTTTATTTGTTTGCAAAGTAAAATTGCAATATAGAAAAAGAATGAATTGTCAGTTCCTCTTAGATTGCTAACCAGGACTGGCTATTGCTTCTGCCAGAGTTTCCCCTGCCTGACAGTCAGTTCAGACAAGCATGAGGGCTTCCTTGCCCCTCCTTAAATCTTGCAATCTATTGGGAATCTTTACCCTAGCCCTGAACTTCACAGTTACTTCAAACACCATGAGACAGATCCACTCAGTACTGGGTCCCTCATAAATTTGTCCCATTTTCCATCTTCTCTGATGCCATGTTGGGACCCTCAGCACATGCTGGCATCAAAATGACCTGTGCCTATGTAAGAATACTTAGGTCGGTCATCTCCTACTGCCTCTCTCATCTCTAATCTTCGGCCACTCAGGAAAAGTTCCTGGAATAAGGCAGAGGGTGCCGAGGGCCTGTTAAAATTGGAACAAGCATTCCAGAGAGTAGAGGGACCGAGGTGGGCGGGGCAGCATTTGAGATAAGAAGTTGCAAAGCGGAAGGAATGGCAACAGGGTAAAGGCGCAGGAGACCGCGAGGAGAACTGCTTTTCATCCAGTGCCAGTGAATTGCTCCAGGAATGACAGACCTGGGGGTCACCCTTGCCCAGCTGTCCTGGTTCACTCTCTGCAAACGGCCAATCATGAAGCCCTCCTCATTTTTCACTCCAAGGGAAAAAACACCTACTGTTTTTTTTTTTCTTGTCAAATTAGTAAGGTTTTATTTACTTGAAAATTATGTAAATAATGCGTGATGTCTTTTAAAATTCTAAAATAATATAAAAAAGACAGGGAAAAAGCAAAGGCCGTCTCCAATTCTACCATCTGGAAATAAGCATTGTTTTAATATTTTATTGAAAGCCTTCTAGATATCTCTACATATGCACATGCGTATCCCTGCACACACAGACAATTTCACATAAGTGGGCATGTTATAAAGGAGTTTAGTAATCTTCTGTTTTGACTTAATAATAGGTCATGAGCATCTTTCTATTTCAATATAGATAGATCTGTTAACACAATGATTGCATAATACTGAGGGGATATATCATAATTTATTTAACAAACCTTCCATTGAAATTATTATTTTTTTCAATTTTGATTGTTATTAACAGCATTGAGATGAATACTTTGTTCATATATATATCTATGCTATTATGTGATCTTCACTAATTTGATAATGAAGACTGTGCTTTTATTTCCATTTTTTAAATCTTTGGTGAGGCGTAACATTTTGTAGGTCATTTTTATTTTTTGATTAATTGCCATGTCCATTTTTCTATTGGAATACTTTTTTCTTGTCAATCCATAAGAGCTCTTACTGTATTAGGGATACCAGCCTTCCCATCTTTCATATCATTCATACACCACAAATTATTTTTCCAGTTTGTCTTTGCTTTTTAAACTTAATTTTATGATGTTTTTGCTGAAACAAAACCTTTAAGTTTTACATAGAAAAATTTATCAATAATTTCTTTTTTTGGTTAGGCCATACTGCTTTAATCTCCTAACATTTCTACTATCTCCAGCCTAAATTAGATCCTTTATCATCTTTCGCCCAGATACTTATCACATCAGATTGGTCTCCCCGCTCCCGCCTCTAGCTCCTGGAATCTGGACTCCGTGTAGTTGTCAGAATGTTTAATTCGAAATGAAAATCCAGCCAGGTCATTCTGCTTGAGACTGTCCAGTGCTGTGTGTTCCAACTTGGATATTCACACGGCCAAGACTATACGATGTGGCTCTTCATATAAAATAAAATAAAACTAAAATAAAAACTAAATATGGCAAATGTTCCTGGAGTATTACTTATTTGTAAAGATTTTTGAAGAAAGAAAGCATATTATTTTTATTTTTAAGAAAATCACAAATATATTATGGAACAGGATGCAAAATTCAGGTAAATGTTTAAAACATACTAGCAAACCTCAAAGAAATGTCCATATTTAGGTAGAAATGTTCAAAAGGCAATGCATATGGAGGATGCAGTTTAAGCACCTTAACAGGTGCACCAGGAAGTGCCTTGCATTCAACGAATCCATTGACCTTTCCCCCTCCCAGTCACATAGATTTCCTAGCCTCCCTTGAAGTTAGGTGTGACTACGTGATTGAATCCTGGCCCACGGAATGTGGAAGAAATCAGGGGGATCATATAATTTATTGTTCAAGCTGAGACATTGTTAAGAGTGAAAGAGGACACTGTTGATTGTTGGGCTGGAAATTCAGGCATAATCTGGGCCATCTCACTGTGGGAGAAATGAAGCGTGCCACCCCAGGTGGCCTCAGGACTAATGCCTCCCTCTCTTCTCCAGTCTGTGGGCAGATGCAGAAGGTCTGGAAGAAGCCTCAACGCCCGAGGTAGAGCCACGGGCTGGAAGGTTTGGGCTAAACTGTCAGGGAGTGTGAACTCCACCTTTATCATTTCAAACCATTGTTCATTACCGCAATTCTTACCCTGACTGGTACAACACGGGACACGAGGCTTCCCGCACTGCGGCCTCTCCCTAGTTCTCCAGCCTCCCCTTTCATCGCTCTTCAGCTTGAACTTGAGCTCTAGCAAACTGAACTGCTCATATATTTTATGCCTCTTTGTGTGCCAATTTCTCCCGTTAGCCAAAAAGCACCTTGATGGCAAAAACTTAATAATCTTTGTAGCACTTACTACACGGCATATAACAGATTTCATAAATATCTATTGAGTGAAGAAATATCTAGCCAAGTGAGAAGTAAATCTTTCAACAGCGGCTATTTCACTTCATGCCCAGAACTAAAAATACCAGAACTACATATCACATGGAAGATCTTATATCTGCAGACGTATATTCAAATTCAAGATTTTGGAAAAATGAGCTACACATTTTAGCAGTCCTAAAATATGAACGCAAAAAGATTCTTCCTCTTTGCCTTCACTGTTTCTTTATTGTCACCTCCTTTCCGTCCCATTTACAAACACACATGCATTTGCTCACCTCCCGAGGGAATATTTGACTTAATCAACGATAGAAGAATAAGTTGGAAGGAAAAGGAAGAATTAAGATTTTAAGTTCAGATCCTAATGCTGGACAATAATCCCGGCACGAGGTGCGTTGGCTCAGCAGCAGGATTTACCTCTCATGCTTCCCGAGACGATTAAGGGTTGATGTATAATTGCCAACGATGCACACTAGAGCGTGTTATCTACTCAAGAAAGGGGCTTTGCCTGCGTGATTTTCATTAACATTAATGGTAGCTAAGCTGCACACACAGAGCATAATGTCCTCTTTGCTCTAAGAAAAAGAGGGGCTTTCGTCACCTAGATTATGAAATATTGATTAATTCATGTATACTCAGATATCCATCTAAAACTGGAATCATTCAATCTGTCACTCCTTCCCCCTCGTCCACATATAAAAACATAATGGCAGTCGTGAGAAGAGCAAAAGGAGTGATGAGGGGGTGGGAACAAGGAAGGAGGGTAAGAATAGAGAAAGAAAAGGGCAGCAAGTGAAATATGTCAGACTATGCCTGCAGACAGACATACCACACCCACACACAGTGACACACACACAGCAGCCACTGTACTAATTAACGCAGCTTTGCTTTCATGCCAGATATTAGGGAAACATTAATTAGAGAGAAATCTCGTTAATCCATTTCTCAGTTCATTAATTATGCATCAATGCCAAATTTTTGTTGGCCTGCCGTAAGATAATTCTGTTCCAGTAAAGATCTGATGCTGTGTGTTCTACAACAGTTACAGAGTTTTCCTGACTCTTTCGGATGGTGTTTGGGATCTATTCAATTCCCGTGTGGTGGATATTTGTGTTTCCTACTAAGTATTCTGTGATTAGGAAATGTCCTTCAAGCTGACCACAATTGCTTCTTAGCTAATACCTCATCCCTCTCTGTCACAGACACATTAAGAATTCTATTTAGCTAGAAAAAGAGCAACACAACATGGCAAATGTACTTAATGCCACTGAATTGTACACTTAAATACGGTTAAAATGATAAATTTCATGTGCTGTATATTTACCACAATACAAAAAGAAAAAATATTTTAAAAAAGCAAATGACCATATCTATAATACAAACTTTTAGAAAAGTTAGATTACATGGTGACTATAAAAGTGAAAAAAGAGTATGAAAGTTCTCAGTCTCAAAAGACCTTAGAATGCATTTCCGTTCTTGCAGAGAAAATTATTATGAGATGAACCTCAGAGCCCAGACAATTGCCAATGTGCTGTTTACAAAAGGATTTGGGAAAAGCAAGGATATGTGAATGGCCTCACCCACAAATATTAACTGAGCATCCAGAAGGGTCTTAGCTCTGTACTAGCTACTTTGGAGCTATCTGTATTTAATTACATCCATCCTCCTACCATGTTATTCCTTATGTTCCTGGCTCATTTCTTTATCACAGACTGGATGTCACAGCTCCCTCTGACCCAACTACGAATAAGGGTTAAAAGATTTACCAGATTTTGAGTAGAAAGCACATGAAAGCTAGGCTGCTTCCACTGGTGGATGGGTTCACCTGTTCTCCATTGAGTAAGTTTCACCTTTGAGAGGTCCTTCAGTTCCACAAGGTGCCTCGCACTTACTGCCTGCTGCAGTGTCGCATTTTCGGCGGGGACACAGTAAATGTCAACCGACTCAGTTACCTTTCCCCAGCTTTGCATCAAGACAGTCAGTATTAAATGCCATCAAATCCTATGCTCACGGTGCAAATGGATTGACCCTGCAGTCTGAAAAGTAATTTTTCACCCAGTACCACATAACTAAAATTATTTTGCCCAGTTGTTGTGTAACATTGATTTGAGGCAAAATTCTGATCAATAGATCAAAATCTTTCAAAATGAAATTTGAAGTAAAGAAAAATAGAAAAAAGATACAGTAAAGCCTTTGTTAATAAACATTTTATTCTTTGTCTAATTTTTCACCATGTAAATATTACTAATTGAGGTCTTTACTTAAATAAAAATAAACCATTAATACACCAAAGAAAGCTACACACTGTTTGTTAAATCCCTTTAATCACTTTTCCTTACGCTTTCTTATTTTAAATTCTTAATTTTATCTAGATTTATGTAGTGAACAGGCTGAATTACTTAAATTCTCTTTTTCACCGTATCTCCAATTGAGTCCATATTTATTCAATCTCCCCTCTCCAGTGAGGGGATGTGTGGGATTAGCCCAACCTGCAAGAGATCAAGAAAGAAGACAGGGGTGCTTCTTGCCAAATATGTATAACATCAGACCGAGAGGAAACATATACACAACTATATCACGTGTGGAATGAGAGGAAAGCATCAAAGTTGTGGAAAGGAGACACCGCTGAGGTAAGATCCTCTCAGCGTCCAAACCCTCATCAAAACAAGGAAGACCTAACGTGGCTAAAGAGATCCCTGCTGGAAAACCAAGGCTCAGAGAGCAAAACGCAGTAGCAGGTCCAAATAGGTAGGCTGCATTTGTGCATGTTTCTTAGCATCAGGTCCTGTGAGCAGACCCAAGTTATCTTGTGAGGAGAGCAAGAGGGTTGGGACAGATAATGTTCAAATACTCTCAACATGGCACAACTAATATTTATGTAACATTTTAAAGTTTCACATATTAGCATCTCAACAGAGCATCAAACCCTATGAGGCAGATATTAACAGCATCCACATTTAACAGATGTAACAAATGAGGGTGGGACAGAAGAATGTGACACCACCGAAGGAACAGCATCTGGGGCTTGGCTTCCACTCACCTGGTTACTGAGAAGCAGCCACAGCTCTCTCTCGGTGCAGGTCACCTCTCCGGTTGAGAAGCCAGTCCGTGGACGGGCTGTCTGCCGGCCACCTATTGACTGGCTTGTCAGAGAAGCAGCAGAGACAGGAACTGCAGTCTGGCTGAGAGAAGCATCAGATCTGGGAGGTCTTGGTGAGTTTCTCACTTACGAGGTCCTAGAAGAAAGGATGCGGGGTGTGCTGTCAAGTGTGAGACTTCATTAAGCTGCCCGCTGACAGATCTCCAAATGATTTTTTGACAAATGACTACCGAGTGATTTTGGGACTATAACTCAGAAGCAATTCAAAGAGTTTATGCAAATTTTTATTAAAAAAACAAAAAGCCCTTATTTCAGTACCATCTATTTATATACATGAATAAGACTTTCCAGGAGATGTATCCATAAAAACAAAAGCTAGGGACTGTATTAATGCTGAACCTCTCTCATTCCATCATAAGTAATAACTATTCATGAATAAACAAAGTCGTCGTAAAACAAAATTTCCAAAAGGAAAAAGAAGCAGAATTTTTTTAAAAATCAAAAAGTCCAATTTACCTCATATTTATCTCATTAAAAGGTGCATTTCTTATGAAAGCACATTTAATTTTTAAATTTTACAGTTGTCAAATAATGTAACTCTTTTGTCATTTAGACCAATTACATAACAATAATAATAATAATTGTAATAGTGAATTATTTCAGAAGAAGTTTGGGCCTCAGGATTAGAGGAAATCTAAAAATTTTTAAATTTTCATCTATATAAATACTTTTATTGAAGTGGAACATGATAGGGTCATCAATTTTTTCAAGCATAAACATATATTACATTAAAATAAAATTCCATAGTGAAGTGGAAGGAATAATAAGTTTAAGGGGAAAAATGATGTAAATAGCTATTAAAGAAGGCCTAATAAAAAAGAAAAATTTACTTTTTAAATGGATGGCAGAGGGCATTAAATTGCTATACTATTTAGATTACGTAAGTTACTATTTAAAAAGTGACATAAAAGTTTTATTTTTAAGTAGAATATTTACAGCATGAGAGGAATTATATCCTGTGCAACTATTTGAACTTACCATGAAAGTTTTCAGCTGTCACAACGTGCAAGGAGGACACACACAATTTTTCAAAATTCTATTAGGCTGTATGGGAGCAGGAAAGTTTAAAGGCCACTATGCTACAGGAACACATCCCTATCTCTAGTATTTGTGTAAGAAATGTAGATATTTGTACAATTATCTCTAAAATCTGCTGCAGAAAGCAGAAGACAATACCTTGAGAGTACAAAAATCACAGCAATTCATCATTAAGGCAACTGTGACCAACGGCAATATTCATATCTCGGTCAAAATCTCAGCAGTCGTCTGTGAGAATCTTCTGCTGCGACACCTTAAAACCTACTGGCCAACTCATCATGCATATCACGCAAGATATATGACTGTGGGAAGCTGATGTAAAATAATCACACAATTTTATGTGATTTGTAGTGATAAAGCACAGTATAACTTTCCTACATAAAGGAACACATATACATATGATCACATAATTCTTGTCCCCCAACATAACTCACCTGGCCGATCTGTGGGATTATATCACAGTTTTCCAGAAGTTGCCCTTAATGACTGGTTAGGAAGTTACTTACCCCGATGGAATGTCATAGACCTAAATAAAAAAGACTTGCCATTGTACACGGGAACAACAGCACATCAAACAGGAAATGGCAATCTCTCTGTGTATTTCAATTTATCTTTGGGGCAGATTGAAAATAAACCAGCGAAGTTAAAATTCAATTGAATTTTAATGAAAATTCGGTGAGGGGAGTATTAAAAACAACTTCACTGGGACCATTGGAACATGGAGTTCTGTTACAAAAGTCCTCGGAAAAAGTTTTACAATCTAAACACAGTGGAACTCCCTAGTGTAAAACCCTCTAAGCTAAATTATGGGAAAAGTCGATGTTGTATCAGCACCAAACAATTGCCCTGCATCAGAATGAAAAGAAGGAAATGTTGTTCTGGATAGCTTGCCAAGGCTAAAGAAAAGTAGAACAGTTGCTGAAGATGAATTGGTTGTGAGTAATAAACCAAAAGGATATATTCTAATTTGTGTTTGCCACTTAAATTTTGAAAGAGGTAATTATCTTCAAACTTAGGGTAAATATTGCAGCATTAGAGAAAAATAGAGAGAGGGAAAAAGAGGGAGGGAGGGAAAAGGGCTTACTGGGTAACTGAGAAATGCATTTTAATTTTTAGGCTTTTCTCAGTCAGTACAGTTTATCACCCATAATGGGCACGTGAATGCTATTTTCTGTTTTTAATATTTAGTGTGAGAGAAAGATTAGGGTATGTGTAAAAACAGTAGATCTGGGTACCCCATTGTAAATAAGTGACTAATGATTTATCTCTTACTTAGTCTTTAGTAACCCACTTTAATCTTCGCTTTGACAACTTAACTGCTTTCATATTTGTTGTCGATTGGATACCGATTGCGAGGATTTTTACATAAAATTACTTGACAATTTAATATAAAGCAACAGTTTCCAACCTTGGTGAGTATAATAATTTTTAAGCTTATTATTAGGAAAAACTTCAAATAACACAAAGTTAGAGCCCATAATAAATCTCCATGTACCCATCACCCAGCTTTAACAATTATCAACTCATGACCCATCTTATTTTATATGTGCTCTCCCTGCTTTTCCTACTCCACATTATTCTGAAGCAAAACTAAGATATGAGAGGATTTATTTTTGTTCTTATTATAAAATATTTGTGGCCCTTCCTCATCACATTACAGTGGTTGCCTTTTTAATAATACTTGATTAAGAAAATCCACATGAGCATGTGGATTATTGCCCTCTCCCCGCTTCTTTGTTGTGACTTTGTGCCACCCTTCCCAGCCCAGGGGTCTGTAGCCCATGGGTGAGGAACCCCTGGTGGAATGAAAATAGCTGTTAACATCGCTTAGAAATATGCTTATTTAATAGCACCTTTGCAAAAACTCACAACACAAATGTTGCTTCTATTGCTTTTCCTCAGGAAAGCATATTCGTCATTATAGGTTTACAAGCAGATTGGAAAAGCTAGTATTAGAATTTCCACAGAACTTTTTTCTTTTTATCCACCAAACAGAGGGTTTTTCTGCTAAAATAGGATAAAGAGCTAACACAGGCCACTGCTTTCTCAAAGTTCGTACTCCCTAACATCTCTTTAGAGGGCATTACGACACTGACGTTACCTATGAAAAAAATCCAGATCCTTGTGTGCTGGAAATCTTTGTACAATACAGCTTGAGAGCGGGCATGCTTGTTGGCAGGCCCTCCAAGGAGCTCAGGAACAAATGAGCAAAGACTGTGTTCACACACTTGGAAATGATAATCCCACACCAGGGGCACAGGCCTGAGAAAAATCCTTGTCTTGGTGCATCCTGTACATTTCCTTTATATAGAAGACTAATATTTAACGTTATTAAGCCAGGACTTCTCTTCCGTATGAAATTCACTTTTGAATTTCATAGAAAGAAGAATAAAAGACTTCCCTTTTCTTGGTATAAGACAAATAATTTCTTCACTATTCTTGGCAAGGGACACTAAAAATAATTCTTTTCTGATTTCTGCTCAGTGCACACATATAACACTGATTAATGCTAATAGGATTTAGACATTTGAAAAAAACTATACTTAATCTCTGGATTATAAATATCATTCAGAAAGTTTGTGATTGGAATTTATTGGTATGCATTTAATCCAGGTCAATTTAAACTCTTAAACTTTTATGTTTAAATAGACAGAATTATCTCCATTAAATCACATTTGACACTGTTTGTAGCTATGTAAAGAGAAAAATTATAGTAGTGCTATATTTGTATTTTATTAGAGAAAACGCAATCATCTCTGAATTAAATCTTCTTTCTCTACTTTCATGGAATATCCTGTTTTGCAATTATGTCTGAAAAAAGATGTCATCATTTGAAGATTCCAGTTTGGGCTTTATTTTTCCAAATATGTCCATTATGGGGCTGAACAAACAGAATACATAAGATAATGCAACCTTTCTTACATAAAACAATGTTTTTCTAAGCCATAGTTCAAACGTGAAACAAGACAATCTAGTTTTCCACCAGGGAAATTATTATCTGCTTCATATGTACCGTGTTAATTAGATTAGGCCCAAATCCTAGTAGTTTGCATAATTGTATTTAATTTGCCAGAAGGGGTCAAATTGTAGCATTGGAACTCTACTAAGAAATAATGCTGTTTAGTCAACAAAAGCATATCACATTCTAATGAAAGTGAAAAGCATTTGTAATTTTAGAATAATAAAATGTAGCCTTCTCTTCAGAGGCCCGAATTTTTATATTTGAATAGTATAAATCCCAGAAATGCACCTGGTTAAATATTTATAATCATGAAATATGGTTAAACATTAGCTAGAATCTCATTTATTTCATCCCCTTCCAGTTTAGTGTTATTTCCTAAATGTATTTTCTGGTCATTTAGCTAAACTGTCATTAAAATATAAAATTTCAGACACTGAACTTTTGTCCGTTACTTCTTTCTTATTATACTTCTTTGTCTTGGGGTTGATATGCTTTCTCTATATCAAATAAATTTTTTCACTCCTTTTCTCTACCTCTCAGAATAGTGTATTAACAAACTTGCTATATAAAGAAATCAACTCATTTATAATGGAGCAAAAAGGATCATCAAAATTGTGCAAGAAGGAAAAAACCTGGTGTATAGGAATCTCAAGATGTTTTGGTGACATGACATTCTTCCAGAGTCCATTGGAGCTACTTTCCTCTTCAGCAAAAAGTGCTCAAGCAAACTTTGTAATGTTCAGTGACTTTGGCCTACTCCAAGCCACTTTGGTATTCCTCCAGCCACCCTGAAAATCATACCCGTTGTAAAGTTCCAGGTCCACCCTGGAATTCTGGATTTCAGCAAGTTTGGCCTGGTTCTGGGTTAGTTCTTGGCCAGCCCAACCCCTTTCTGAAGCAGTGATAGCCACACATGCATTATCACAAGAATTACACAGGACACCTTTGATAAAATGCAAATTTCCAGAAAACCAACCCAGATTTATTGACTTGGAATCTCAGAGGGCAGAGTTAGGATGGGGACGTGGGTAGGGGTTAAAGCAAATCCAGGAATAAACATTTTTTAAAAATTCCCCAGAGGATTTTTTAAGAATAGCTTTATTGAGATATTATTCACATACCGTAAAATTTGCCCATTTAAAGTGTACTATTCAATGGTTTTTAGTGTATTCACAGATATGTGCCACCATCAGCACTGTTGATTTTAGAACATTTTTATCTCCTCAAGGAAATCCTATCCTCTTTAGCTATTGCTTTGCTGAGCCCCTCATCCCCCATCTCTAAGCAACCACTTCTGTCTCTATAGATTTCCCTATTCCGAACCTCATATGAATGGGATAATATATTATGTTGTCTTTTTTCGACTGCCTTCTTTCCCTTAGCATAATGTTTTCAAGGTCCATCCAAGTTGTAGCACGTATTAGTACAGTATTTCTTTCTTATTTATGGCCAAATAATATTCCATTATATGAATATACCACATTTTGTTTATTCTTCCATCTGTTGAAGGGCATTTGGGTTCCCAGAAGATTTAGATCAGTAGTCATCTTTGCTAACTATTGACAGAGCAGGAACAAGTGTTGATGTCAGGAAAGTTCATGGCTCTCTGAGGTCCTGTACTGCAGGAGGGGAGGAGAATTGTGGCTGGCAAGGCGGGGCTTAGGATGCAATTCTGGTTCTGAACTTTTTAGTCACATGACCTGGGCAGGGTCTTTAATTCTCTCTGCCTCCATTTCCTCATTTGTAAAATGAGGAATAATGATCTCTATTTCATAGAATTGTTGTGAGGACACATGAGACAATCTGAGTAAAGTACCTAAAATAATTGCCTGGCACACAGCTATTTTATACATGGAAACTATTATTCCTATTCTTATTTCCCTTGTCAACCATTTAAATATAGTTATAGAAGCTGGATAGATTGTTTCCATATAGAAAATAAATGATTATAAAATATATAAAATAAGTCTTTCCAAGTTATAAGAGAGCTGAAAGACAGACTGGAAAGTGCAATTACTTCATTTTTTTGAACTAAAGTCAAATCAGTAAATGAAAGTCCATTTTTCATTTTGAAAAAAGTTGCCTCAAGTTAAAATTACAAATAGATTTTTCTTGTCTTACTGCATTTTCAAAGTCTATGTATTCTGCATACTCTGTGAATCTTCTGAAATTTCTACCCATGAAGGTATATGTATATATCATGCATACACATACACATACACTCACACATAATTATAATTAATGCTTATTAAGCCCTTGATACGTGCCAGGAAATACACTTTATATGCATTGATGTACTTCTTCCAACAACCTTATGCGATCTGCTAGGTAATCGAAGCATAGTATAGTTAAGAACCTTGCTCTGAGTCATATCACAGCTGAGTAGGAGAACGCAAACTCCTAACCAGGACACTTGGAATGGTTTGTCTTCTCCATTTCTTTATAAGACAGTGGAAAAGAAATTGTTCACAAACTACAGAATGATGTTTCTACAGCTTGAAGAAGCTTTTAGTGGTCACTAGTGAAATCCTCTTAATTTGTAGATGAAACAATGAAAAACAAGACAGTGAAGTAGCCAGCCTAGCGTGGTTAGTTCTAGTCTCCTGTCGTCCAACCTTGTCTCTTTTCACCACTCCACGTGGTCTAGGCACCGAGTTTCCATTTTTCTTTTTAAAGGCAATGCGGTATGAGAATGCCAAAGATGTTCAGGGTATTTATGCTATTGCCTCTACTTTAAGAGTTCTTACTGCATTCTCGTACTGGAAAACCCCTACCTATTCTTAACACTGACATCAAATGTCAGCTCTTCTGTGGAAATTACTTTCCTTTTACAAAGTTCAGTACTGGCTTCTTTTTTATCGTTGCTGTTCCCGAAGTACATTGCACACGTACACTATTGCACTTTGAAATTGTTGAAAGACCAAACCAAAGAAAAGCTGCACTGTGAAGTGCTGGGTTTCAAATTGAGCTCTGTAGGGGCCCTTCACTGACTCAGGGGTGGAGCAAGGTAGGGCAGTGGGCTTCACACCCTGACTTAATCAGAGCAGTTCTGCTTTTATCTATTGGGTTTGTTTTCATTTCAATTTTTATCTAATTGGCTTATTTTCATTTCGGTAATAAGCTTCTTGATTGGAAAGAAAAATTTTGAAAGCCACTGGTATTACAGAGGGACCATGACCTTTGGAGATAGGCTGGAGTCTAAATCCCAGTTGTACTACTGCTATCCCAGATGTAAGCGGCAAATAAATTGTGTATAACAGCACAGCGCCTGACACACAAAAGTTCAATAAATTAATTCCCTTCCCTAGTTATGATAATTATTTTTTTATTTACCTGCTATAGTTTGAAGGGTCCTTATACCCTTTCTACTGAGCACATGACCTAGATAAAAATAGGCACCCAATTCATGTTCACTCCATGGAAGCAAATATGATGGGACACCAGGATGGAATAGTTAGGGTCAGTTTTGAGATTAGAGATGGATAAGAAAGAGCCTTGAATGCTTTGCTAAAATTTTAAGCTGAAGGTTTTGAAAGGTAGACGTATGATAATATTTATGTTTTAGTAAATAGATAATCCTAGATTCTTAACAGAAGGTGCTGGGGTACAGTTTGGCTTAGTGGTGAAGAGTGTAAGAATGTGAGTTTATATCATAGCTCCATCACTTGTGAGCTATTTGACTGTGGGCAAGTCACTTAACCTATTTTCTCTCATGTGTAAAATTGGTTCGATAATAGCACTTACACAGGTTAAATGAGTTAACATACATAAGGCACTTAGAACAGTATCTGGCACCTAGTAAGCAGCATGTAAGTGTTGTGGTAATGGCAATAAACATGTTTATTATGATGATGATCACATGCTCCCTTAAAGGATGTAAAAGGGAGGTTGTGGAATCATTTGGTGTATGTCATGGAGGGTTCAGAATCATCCAAGATTCTTTTATAAACTTAACAGAAGCTCGAGTTGAAAAGCACCACCATTATGAAGCACTGTTACTGACGGAAGTGTGTTGGATTCCTCATGTATGTTCGGACAAGTGAAAAGTTGAGTATTGCCACTGTCCTGATCATATGGAGGATAGATAGCAGTGGGGAGACACTGGAAGCAGAGAGATGAGTTAGGTTACTGCAGTAGTCTGGTAACTTAAATCAATAGTTCAGACCCCAGTAAAAAAAAATGACCACCAGAGAAGTCCAAGTTAGAAATATCTGGATTGAACCAGATCCTCAGTGGAGTCCTAAAAGTAACATTGAGCCGGTAGAGACGTCCTACGACTAGCCTGTTCTAGTGTTTGAATTCTCCAGAAAAGCTAGATACTTCTGGATAACTGCTCCAGAACGTTTAGTTCTATTTAAACATTTAGGGCAGGCGCTCTGGTCCTCCCGTTCAACAGACAGCTGCGTCCTCTCGCGCAGCGCCAGCACCGTCTCTGAGATGCCATGGTGAAAGTGAAGACCGGAATAAATGGCTTTGGCCGGACTGGGCACCTGGTCACCAGGGCTGCTTTTAACTCTGGTAAAGTGGATATTGTTGCCATCAATGACCCCTTCATTGACCTAACTACATGGTCTACATGTTCCAATACGATTCCACCCACGGCAAATTACATGGCACGGTCAAGACGGAGAACGGGAAGCTTGTCATCAATGGCCATCCCATAACCATCTTCCAGGAGCGAGATCCCACCAAAATCAAATGGGGTGAAGCCAGAGCTGATTATGTTGTGGACTCCACTGACAACTTCACTACCCTGGAGGGGACCAGGGCTCACCTAGATGGGGGTGCCAAAAGGCTCATCATCTCTGCCCCCTCTGCTGATGCCCCATGTTTGTGATGGGCATCACCCACGAGAAGTACTGAAACAACCTCACCATCATCAGCAATGCCTCCTGCACCACCAACTGCTTAGCCCTCCTGGCCAAGGTCATCCATGACAACTTTGGCATCATGGAGGGACTCATGACAACAGTCCATGCCATCACCACCACCCAGAAGACCATGGATGGCCCCTCTGGGAAGATGTGGCTTGATGGCCATGGGGCTCTCCAGACCATCATCCCTGTGTCCACTGGTGCAGCCAAGGCCGTGGGCAAGGTCATCCCCAAGCTGAACGGGAAGCTCACTGCATGGCCTTCCGCGTCTCCACTGCCAACACGTCAGTGATGGACCTGACCTGCCTTGTGGAGAAGGCAGCCAAGTATGATGATATCAAGAAGCGGTGAGGCAGGTGGTGAAGGGCCCCCTCAAGGGCATACTGGCCTACACTGAGCACCAGGTTGTCTCCTCTGACTTCAACAGTGACACCCACTCTTCCACCTTTGATGCTGGGGCTGGCATTGCCTTCAACGACCACTTTGTAAAGCTCATTGCCTGGTATGACAATGAATTTGGCTATAGCAACAGGGTGATGAACCTCATGGCCCACATGGCCACCAAGAAGTAAGACCCCTGGACCACCAGCCCTAGCCACAGCATAGAGGAAGAGAAAGACCCTCAGCTGCTGGGGTGTCCCTGCCTACTCAGTCCCCACCTCACTGAGAATCTCCCCTCCTCATGACGCAGTGTCCATGCCAGAGCCCCTAAAGAATGGGAGGGGCCTAGGGAGCCCCACCTTGTCATGTACCGTCAATAAATCCCTGTACTTGGCCAAATAAATAAATAAATAAATAAAAATAAACATTTAGGGCAATTTGTAAAAGTCAGATATTAGACCATCAGGTCAGGAACAAGAAGCTCTTGATGTTGGTTGGCACAATGCCTTTATTAGAAGAGGCCAACAGACCATCTAACAACAGAAAATACTGCCAGTGCGTGCCATGCTTTGTGATAGACGTCTTTTTCAATCGGCTTTAGCTATGTGCTGCAAAATGGTAAGCATGCCATTTCAAGAGCTATAAACCACCTACACGGACAATGTCTGGGAGAAATTTGGTGAAAAAAAATGTATAAAGTATACTTCTCTCTTAGAGCATTATTCTTTCCCCCTCCCACCCATGTGCTTCCTCATATGTGGTAGATAAAATAATGGCCCCCAAAGATGTCTACGTCCTAACGCCTAGAACTTGTGAATATGTCACCTTACATAGCAAAAGACAATTTACAGGTGTGATTAAAGTTATGAACCTTGAGATTGGTAGATTATCCACTCAGAATATCCCAGTAACCCAGGTGCGCCCAATCTAACCACAAGAGTCTTTAAAAGCAGAGAACTTCTTCCTGCTGTGGTTAGAGACAGATGCAACAGACTCAACCCACCATTGCTGGCTTTTAAAACAGAGGAAGAGGGCTGTGAGCCAAGGAATACAGTAGCCTCTGAAAGCCAGGAATGGCGCTCAGTTCACAGCCAGGAAAAAAGCGAGGGCCTCAGTCCTTCAACCATGTGAAACTGAATTCTGTCAATACTGAATGGGCAAAGAAGTGATTTCTCCCCTAGAATCAACAGAAAGGAATACAGCCCTGCTGACACTTTAATTTTAGCCTGGCAAGACACAAACTGGACTTCCAGCCTACAAAACTGTAAAATAAGAAATCCAGGGTGGGCACAGTGGCTCATGCCTGTAAGCCTGGAACTCTGGGAGACCAAGGTGGGAGGATTGCTTGAGATTGTTAAGTAGCTAGTGAGGGACTCCAGCCCTCCTGGGCACAAAGGCAGGCACCCAGAGCAATTGCTACATCTCAGGGAGGAGGAAAGACCCTTACCAATTTGCCAATCAGAACTTTGCCCGCAAATTGCAAAAGAATGCAGAAGTACAATTTCTGGATTTGGAAGGTGATCTAGGACAACCTAAGCCTAATTATCATGTCATTAGCTTAAATCTACATTGTGGTTCCTTCCCCCCCCCCCCACCAGGCTTTCAGAGAGGCTCACGGGAGATCAAATGTGCAATAAGACTCAGGTCATGTAACTCCCAACTGTCCATCAAAGTAGTTCCAGGGGGACATGTGAACCATGAGGAGGGCCCAATCCAGACACTGTAAAACAAGACTCCAGACCATAACCAAGGCCTTTTTTGTTACAAGAGGCCTGTTTGCTCTTCTGGGGTGAATGTCTCTTGCTCTTACTCTGTAAACCTATATCTTGCTCTTGCTCTGTAATCCTATCTTTCTCTCCTCAATAAACCTTATTTCATGCTTACTGTACTTTCGGTGTGTCTGGTCATTCTTCGGCCAAGAGCACACCAAGAACAGACAGTTCAAACTGCTGACCCAACAAGATCAGGAGTTTAAGACTAGCCTGAGCAAGGGGAAGACCCTGTCTCTACAAAAAATAGAAAAAATTAGCCCGATATGGTGGCATGTGCCTGTAGTCCCGGCCACTTGGGAGGCTGAGGAAGGAAGATCACTGGAGTCCAGGAGTTTGAGGTTGCAGTGAGCTGTGATGATGCCAGTGCACTCTAGCCAGGGTGACACAACAAGACTCTGTCAAAAAAAAAAAAAGAAAGAAAGAAAGAAAGAAAGAAAGAAAGAAAGAAAGGAAATTTGCTTCATTTTAAACCACGAAATTTTGTGATAATTTTAAACCACTAAATTTGTGATAACTTTTAATAGCAGAAATAGAAGAGTTAACATTTCATGTTACTAAAATCTGGTATAAAAAGGATTTCTAATGGACTGTGGAAAACACACAAAAATGCAATTTAAAGCTAGTTATTTGCAATTACATATTAATCTCTTATTGCTACTATGTGAGTCATATTCATTTTAATTAGCTTATGGGACTATGGGGAGCTTTTAACTGTTACAAAACAGGTTCCTCTTGTTTCATGGAAGACACTCATACAATGTAGGCATGTGTTCTTCCCTGAATGTTTGGTTAACTAAAAAGGTAGCCAAACAAATATCCAAAGGTTTGAGAAATAGGATTTAACTAAAAAGATTCATTACAAGGGGGAGTGTTATGATATTAAACAGCTACAACATGCATAGTCTTGGGCAGCAACACTGGTAAGTTGCTGACTTTGTTCAAAATGGAACTAGGAATATCAAACACACAGAGGCACTATGTCAAGTTGAGGAAAATAAAAATTCATTATGGTCTGAATGTTTATGCTGCTCCAAAATTCCTATGTTGAAACCTAACCCCCAAGTTTGTGGTATTAAGATGTGGGGCCTTTGGGAGGTGATCTGCCCTCATCAGTGGGATCAGTGAGGGAACCCGATTGCACCTACCACCTCTTTCACCACATGGGGACGCAGCAACCAGGTGTCATCTGTGAAGCCCTCGCCAGACACTGAATCTGCTGGCGCCTTGATCTTGGACTTCCCAGCCTCCAGAACCATGAGTAATAAGTTTTTGTAGTTTATAAATGACTACTAAAACAAGTCATTTTGTTTTAGTAGCCCAACCAGACTAAGACATATGAAGAAACTGATTTTAAAAGCTATGCTTGGGCATTTCATAGGATTGTAGTATTTTACTTCAAATATTGTCAGTTCCTATCAATTTTCCTGACTAGTATCTCACACACCTGTGGACTATACCTTCCAAAATGAACTCTACGGTCTTATCCATTATTGGCCGATAAAATGTAACAAATATGATTTTAGCTAAATTGACTATCATTTTAAAACTCGGGTGAGTTATGATGTTCTTCTACAGAGGATTTTCTTGTACTAACATTTGTTGGAATCAAATTTGAACTGTAACACTCATTAAGTTTCATAATACCCAGCATCTGATTAAAATTCACTTGTTTAAAACAATTGACATTCCATGCAGAATTCTGTCCATTTTTTATAAATATTTCATCGTGGATTAGCTCTCTGCTTAAGCGTATTATCTGACCATAGTTTTCATTGTGATTCGTCGGGGCATGGCCCCACAGGGCTGCTATGCCCTGCTTTCCTTTTCCTGTTCTCAGATGAAGACAAACAGTGCAGAACCATGAATAAATTGCATGATTGGATAAGGTCATCGTTCCTGCCTCTAGACTGCTCTCTGCCCTCCCAAAGACCCAGTGCTTTCTTGCCTTCTAACTCTCCTCTCGCGTCAAAACAAGAAAGAGTTTGATATCATCATTTATAGCTAAAACTGATTCAAATATTTGTTTTAGTAAGCTCCTTATCTCTAATTGTGGAATGAAGGAATTTATTTACAGATAAAGCATTTTTTTTTTCTCTCAGGCAAACAAAGTTAGTGGAAGGGAAATACTGGGTTAAATGCTAACCCTGATTGTGCTGAGAGAGGTTTGTGTGGAGAGAAATGATCATAATGAATACCAGGCTACATCCCTCCTTATCCCATGCCTTCTCGTAAGCCTGGTGTCTCTCCTTTTATTCTTTGGCTGAAGAGCCTCAAATTTTGGCACTCCGGAGGCCATTCACCTTGATTCTCTTTCCTCATTGCATTTTCCATAACATTTTCAAAGACTAGTGATTTAGAGTATTGATTTTATGGTAGGATTTGAATCCTGGCTCCTCTAGGACTAAGTTGACCTTGGGTAAGTTATTTAACTTTGCTTACTCATAAGTAAAATGAGGGAAATCATAATATATATAAATCTCATAGGACAGTAATTAGCACTTAGCAAGCAGTCAGTAAATACTAACCATTCTTGATATTATTCAAGGTCCAGCTAAATTAATCTCTTCCTCCCCTAGGTTCCCAAAGTACTTCTAATAACTGCATTAGAGAGCTTATCAGAATATAGCTAATAGTTCTGCTCACATTTATCTTAGCCTGAGTTCCCTAGAAAACAGAGCCTAAGGCATTCATTAAGTGATTAAACTTTGTACGGAAGGTACAATCTCAGGGCAGTGAGTGCTGGAGAAAGAAGGTGAGTCTGGAAGTTTGAGGAGTAATACAGGGTTTCTGTGTGAGCCACTGCTTCATAATAAGCCATGGAGAGACTGAATCACTTGCTATGTTTACCTGCTCAGACACACTGGGAAACTGTGCCAGGGAGAAGTTGGGAGGGAGAGAGGAGAGAGAATTAATCTGTTTGTCTCCCTTCATTGGCTCAAGTTGACCCCATGGGGAGTGAATTCTCCTGTACTTCCAGATGTAATATCTGGCTAATCAGGAAGCCAAATACCACGCCCTGTGGTGAGGTGTTTCATCCAAGCCTATAAATGACAGAAGCAGCCAGAGACTCTGGCCATGTGGCTGGTTACCTGGTTGCACAGTGGCAATCAAGGTAGACGTCAGTATTTTTGGACAAAGCAATTAGTTGGCTCCATGCAGCAAGACTACATGAGGCACAGAGGAAGCGCACCACAGAAGCTTCCAAGGAGGAGCTAGTGGCCTGGGAGGTAGGGTATGTGAGATCAGTGGGATCCAAGGGACTGTGTAAGCTATGTCTGATATGAAATTTTATATTTTTATAAAGATTAGATGTTCTTCTAAAGAAGAGCTATTTATTTTCATCTTTTAATCCTCTATAGCTACAATAACATATGCCATATTTTAGGTGAGATTTTGACCTCAAGACCTGTCCGGATTTCAAAGACAGCTAGCAGGGAAGGACAAGAGGCAAGAACTGAGCAGGACAGAGAATCCACTCTGTACTTCAAACTGGAGTTAACAAAGGAGTGTGTTGAACTGGAATTTGATCAAAAACAGAACTAAAGTTGTCTAATTTGCCTGGGATGTGGCAATAATGGAGATATAAAAATCAGGTGGTGGAGCACTCTGGCTCCAGTGAAAGTGAGCCCCGCACAGCACCTAGCCAGCAGCTGAGCAGCAGTTGGAGACAAGATTCAGTCTCCAGGAATAAAACAGGATGCTAAGGACCCAGACAATTGCACAGGGGTTCAAAATAGAGTTTCAGTTCTAGGCAGGGAACTGGAATAAAAAAATAATAAGCCAAGGTAAAATCTCTCATAGCTGGGCAATATGAACACAGCAGGGATTTTACAGATGGATGAAACTATTAATAGTATTTGTATTAATAACAATCATCATTTATAGCCAATATTTATCAGGTACACTAGCCGTTTCTTTCTATTATGTTATTTGATTTTTCTCAACAACTCTCTTAGATACTTTTATTATTTCCATTTTTACAGACGAGGAAACCAAGAGTCAGGAAAGTTAAATAACGTGCCCATGGTCACATGGTTCATGAATAAAGGGGCTAGGACATAACCCCAGTAGAGTCTATCTCCATATACCTTTGACCACCTTGAAAGGGTTAAATGAAATAAGGCTTACAAAATTCTCAGCAGAGCTCCAGCCATATAGTAAGTACTCAATGAATTTTATCAATTATCTTTATCAGTAATAGTAATAAAAGTAGTACTGTTAATCGTAGCAGTGGTAGTTACAACAGCAGCAGTAGCAGGAACATGGAACTCGGGTTCGACTAATAAACCCTCTTAACTATCTTGGTTCTCAGGAGAGGACCGATGAAACGGAACTGGGCTGGGACATGGGGACTGCGATTCAGGTGTGATGGAAGGAATCCGGATACAGGGACATCTAATGCAGAATCCTGCCCTCTTAACAAATGTAATTGAGAGGTAAGATAGAATAGAAGTTAAAAAACATGGACTTTAGAATTACAAAGGCCTATGTTCTGTTATTTATTAGCAGCGAGACCTTGGGGAAATTACTCAACAGATGTGAGCTTCAAATAACTCACAACTGCACCTAGCAGAGTGCCCTGCATATATTAATAGTAATCATTAAATAAATGCTGTAGAATTGACTTACTGCCTCATTTTTATACTTTTCCACCCCGCCCCAGAAAAAAACTATCCCCAATATACAGCTGTTAAGTAAAATTGTAAATACCCAGGCATACCCATCCCACTGAGTGTAGCTACTTTTTCAACCAATGTAATTCGTCACCCATATCTACCTAACATTTCAGCATCTTCCCAATGTGTGCTCAAAAACTGTAGCATAACTAAAGAAAAACGTATGATGTGCTATTTCTGGCATCCTGATTCTATGTTGCTACAGTGAGTATTATTGTGGTATTCATTTATCTGAAGCTATTTTGATTTGACAAGGAGGAGGAAAATTTGGAGAAAGTGCCTATTTTCCCCCTAAATCAGATCAATTTAAAAGGAAAAATCTCTCATTTTAACAATAGTGCAGTTATGCAAGAAAATAAATATATATTAAAAGGAACAGGTCATCTCTTTCATTGGTAACTTTCACTATAAATTTGAATCCTATTTCCTGGGGCTCAAAGAAAATAATGCTTTAATTCACAATTGAGAAAAAGAGAAAGAGAGAGAGACAGAGAGAGGAAAAGATCATTACTGCCACCTCTCGCTCACTTCTTTAGAATTGAGAAAATGTCGAGGAAACCTGGCATTTGCTTGCCAAAGGTTCACACAGACAGTCTGCCTTTTGTTTTTACTTCCATGACCTTTAATGGCTCTCAGTGCAGTCAGACCAACTTTGCATGTATATTGACTCTATGGAAACCACACAGATAAGCAGTCTTGGGTTTGCATGCTCTGTTTACTTTGGCTCTTAACAGTGATGCACATGTTTCCCTGTTAGAGCTCCCAATGGCTTTGTTCTGATGTTGAGTTGCTTTTCTCTTTTATTCAGGCTTTGGATTGCTTTGTAATTACTCCACAAATGCATGTCTTTTAAAACTTTTTCTTTTTGCCTAGGTATAGTTCTGTTTTGTTATCGAGTGCACAGTACTAACATTTCCTTTAACAGAAGTAGAAAGGGTCCTGTTCAAGCTGGTAAGCTCACACTCCACTGCTGAGCCTCTGGAGAGATGCAAATAGACAAGGAAGGAAGGAACCTCTGCAGTCACTGGAGGAACAGACACCCTCGCATCTATGGCACTCTCATTTCTTTTCACCCAGGGGTTTCAAAGTACTCCTTGACACCTCTGATTCTGGCAAGAGACCACTCGCTTCAGTTAGTTCACACCTCTTTGTATCACTTAGGACAAAGTAAATTCTCCTGGAACTCTAAAGAACGAAAGTTTTGAAAAATCTGATAAATATATTCTAATTTTTTATTGTTATAAAATATATATAACATAAAATTTACCATTTTAAGTGTACAATCTAGTGGTGGTAAGTGCCTTCACACTGTTGTACAGATATCGCCACTATCGATCTCCAAAACCTTTTCGTCATCCCAAGTTGAAACTCTGTACCGATAAACAATAGCTTCCTGTTATCCCTCCACCCAGCTCCTGGCAACCACTATTCTACTTTCCGTTTCTATGAATTTGACTATTTCTGGGTACCTCAGATAAGTGGAATTATATAATAATTGTACTTTTGTGTCTAGCTTATTCCTCTTAGCATAGTGTCTTCAAGGTTCATCCATGTTGTAGCATGTGTCTGAATTTAAATCCTTTTTAAAGTGGAATAATACTGTATTGTGTATATGGCTATGCCACATTCTGTCGATGCCTTCATCCATTGATGGACATTTGGGTTGTTTCCACCTTTTGCCTATTTTGAATAATGCTGCTATAAACATTGGTATACAAAAATCCATTCTAGTCCCTGCCTTCAATTCTTTTATGTATATACCTAGAAGTGGAATTCCTGGATCATGTGATAATTCTGTGTTTAATTTTTTGAGGAACCACCATTCTGTGTTCCACAATGGCAGCACTATTTTACATTTCCGTTAGCACTACAGAAGGGTTCTGATTTCTCCACATCCTTGCAAACACTTGTTATTTTCTGATTGTTTTCATGATGGCCATCCTAATGGGTGTGAAAGTGTATTTCATTGCTGTATTCTAATTTTTAATAACATGAAGTTTCTGGCATAAATTTCCAGATATTCTTATAAAAGATTTGGAACTCACCTAAGAGTTTTATGGTAAACAAAGACTATTATATAGGATTCTTAACATGGTACTATTGAGAAATGGTCTCAAAGAGATGCTTTAGTAAAATACACAGGACTTCATGCCTAATTAGTTTAAGAATTTAGAAAAATGAAGACCATAGACTCTTCTCCATGTTTCTGGCATGGGCACTTGATAGATGGTGGTGCCATTTACCAAGATATGGAAAACAGAGGTGAGGGAGCAGCTCCAGGGAAAGGAAATTATGATAAATTACACTGCATACCGAGGTGGACATTTCAGCATACAAATGAGTTTAGAAAATGGGAGAAAGCTGAGGCTGAGGGAGAGATTTTGGAGTCATTAGCCTATGACACTATGATGCTATCAGTTTGGAGTCTTCATCTGCATGTAGGCTGAGAAGGGGCTATGAAGGACAGATCAGTGGGATGCACAAGTAGTTGAGGGTGGGCAGAGGAAAAATGAGAAGGAATGATTATAGAATCAGGAGAAATGGCTCCACAAAAGCCAGAGAAAAACAAAGGCCAACAGTGTCAAAACTGCAGACAGGTTGGATAAATACATAACGAAAATTGCCTACTGGTTTTGGCACCTAAGGAGCCACCAGTAACATTCATAGAGAGTTTCAGTAGAGAGATGAGGGCAGGAGTCTATAGAGGTGGGAAAAAAGTAAAGACAGCAAACAGAGCAGTCTTTCAAGAAGCTTAAGAAGGAGTAGAAAGAGAAGTTCAGGGTGGTAGCTTGAGAAATATATTGTTTTGCTTTTCAAACTGGGAAAGACGAGCTTGTTTTATAAGCTAAAGGGAAGGAGCTAAAGGAGAGGAAGAGGCTAAAGACACAGGAAAGAAAAGAGACAGCTGATGGATCTAGGTCCTGGAGGAGGTGGGAGGGAGCGAAATCCAGGGCGCAGGTGGCTGGATTAGTCTTGGCTATGAAATAGGGATGTGAAACCTCTCCCACTAGAACAGGGAAAAGAAGCAAGGTTACAGCCTGTAGGTATGTTTGTAGAAGTGGGGGGAGGGCAGGAAGTGAAGGGTATTCTTGCCAGATAGATAGCCTTTTTGAAATAGAAAATAAATCATCTACTAAGAAAGGGTGATATTTTGGAAAGTCAGTATGGTTGAATAGTGCAGTATGCATTAAATGAGATAAAAGTGGAAGGACACTAACAGTTGTTAGGCATGAGGTTGTATGGGACTGAAGTGGAACTTACGGGATAGCAATGGGGCTGGAAAAGAGAGATGAGCATCATACTCTTTTCTCATATTCTTCTGAAAGTTAGAAGCATTATTTTTCTTCCGGAATCCATGCCATGGGAATTGCCACATAACATCAATATTTCAAAATCTCTAGAGCTAGAACAAAGCATATTTGGAGAAGTACAGTTCTCTAAAGACAAGTTGTTAGATTGCAAAGAGATGAATATCAATATTAACTTTCCCTACCTATTTCAGTCTTTGGATTATCCATTTTAGTGCCTTCGCACACGCGCACGCACACACACACACACACACACACACCCCATTTTGTGTGTGTGTACAAATACAGAGGTAGAACAATTGATTTGGGAGAAAGTAGGGTAAAGGCACAAAGCAGCCTGACAAAAACCCCTGTATACACCAGGAATGCAGATCATAATTATGAACAATTCACTCTTTTATTGTAGCAAAATATACATAACATAAAATTTATCATTTTAATCATTTTTAAGTGTACAGGTCAGTGGTATTAACTATATTTACATTGTCATGCAAACATCACCACTGTCCATCACTAAAACTTTTCATCATCCCAAATTGAAATTCTACCCGTTAAACAATAAGTCTCATTACCCACACCCCTCCAGTCTCTGGTAACCACATTCTGTGCTTTGTTTCTATGAATTTGACTATTCTGTGTACTTCATATGAGTAGAATCATACAATATTTGTCCTTTTATGTCTGGCTTATATCACTTAGAATAATGTCTTTATCATAGCTGGTAAGAAACTAGTTAAGTTCTTTTGATTGAGGCAAATTTGCACTGAAAAAACACTGCAACTTTTTTAAAAAATTGTCATAAATACAGAACAATACATTTGTTCATTCATTCATTCATGCATTCAATAAAGATTTATTGAGCCCGTATTGTTCCAGGCTTTCCTTCTTATAAGCTGTTGGCAGAAGATGGTAATCACCCTAATCTCCTTATTAGGCCATGGTATTTTTCAATCAACATGACCCAAATTATCTGTCCCAGATTACTGATGCCACCAAGCTGTGACTTCCCAGATTTTCTTATTTCGGCAATGGCATACCACAGGCTGAAGGGAACAATGGCCAAGAATCAAAAGAATCTAACTGGTTTCTATCGTGGTAACTCTCGTATATGGAACTTTTGCTGTTGTCCTTTTTTTCCGGAAGCACTGACACTCAGCACTGAAAATCAGAGAGACAACTGACCTATATTTTTCACCCTTGTTAATATCTCATTTAACTACATATTAATGTCTTTTACCTTGCACAGGTGCACTGGACACAAACCATGTTTCCTCCTGCCAAAATGTGGAAAAATTCACATAAAAAATCTGAGTGTTCAGTTTCTCTTGAATAGGTAGCAGATCTGGTATTCCTGGGCCCATGTACCCATGTGTCAAGAAATGGTTAGAGCCAAGGAGCAGCCACCTCCTGTAAATTAGGTGTGACCATAGTCCTCACTACTTCCTATGGAGATATGTATACACACACACATATATATACACATACATACATACATACATAAGTGGATGTTCATTTGTCCATTCATTCATGTTGAGTATCTACTATGGGAAAGTCATTGTGTTAAGCATTAATGATTATTAAACACTGTCACTGGAAAATTAGCCCCAGGCTTTTCAGAGAAGGGAAAAGTATAAAACAGATATGGCTGACCACGGACAGGAAAACTAAACTGGCTGTAAGATCATCCTTCCGTACCACGGTGGTTATTAGGCTATGTCTGGTCCAGCACTGATCTCTAAGGTGGGGTAGAAATGCTAAGAGAAGAAAGATAGGGTGTTATGATTCCTGTGAAATCCTCTTATTTGGAATAGGCTTCCCAGGTAAGTGAATACACAGATCCAGTTCCCAGATAGTGAGGGCTGGCAGGTAAAGAGCCTAGAGCTCTAAACAAATAGGGGTTGGTATTGTTGTTATTGGTGATGGTGGTGGGTAAGATGCTCGCTGGTGGGTCTGAAACCTTTGTGGCATTGCTCCCTTGGTCAGGAATAAGCCAAGGCACTAAGCAAGGCTGAGCCTGCAAACTAAAGGCCCTCAGTGCTACACCTGAGCAAGGTATGAGCCTGGTATAACTGACGCAGTAGACTCGCCAATGAACTGCTGTGTGTCATAGAAGCGAGAGCCCTCCCTGACCTGAGAGAGTCAAGAGGTTTTTCAGAGGTGACATTTTAACAAGATCTTCAAAGATAAAGTCCAAGTTCCACATATGGAAGTGAGGATAGAAGAACAGTCACCCAACAAACATATATTAGCACTAACTAAGAGCAATACGCTGGATATATAAAAATGGATAAATTAAGGACCTCGCTTTCAAGTAGCAAGTCTAGTGGGGAGAAAATATATTAAATTAATTAGAATAAATTGAAATTAGTAAATTAATGTTCAGTAAGGGAGCAACATAAGAGCAAGAGCAATGAATTCTAGGAAGAGTAAGGGGAGGTTCATAGAGAAGTGATATTTAAGTTGGTTCTTGATGGATGTGGAGGAGTTGACCACACAGACTATAAGGGCTGATGGTAACATGTGACAGGGTATTGAAGCTTGAAAATGCAGTTCAGAGAATTTCAAGGAATTCATCACTGCCTGAGCCTAAGGTAAGAAGTGGGAAGCAAGGAGAGAAACGAGCCGAAGGGCTGGGCTGAAGAACCTCCATATGTTGAAAGAATGGCAAGTCGTCTGCTGTGGCTAGAATATATGGTGCATGGGGAAAATGGCTCTTGCTAAGAATGTAAAAATAATGTAGAACAGATTAAGTCCAAGTGTGCTACAGATATGTGGTTTTTAACTTTTTAAGAAGTGTAGTCCCCTTCCAAATAGACAATTTCTGTGGAACCATTCCCCAGAAACTTATGGAGGACCTCTAATATCCTACTGCCCATAGATTTTTCTCCCCAAGGGTCTCGGGTCTCGGTTAAGAACCCTGGCTTTATAGCAGTGCTTTCAAACCTTTTAAGGAGTGCCCTAAATAAAAAAGGGTAATATTTGAATAGCACAGTGGAGTTACCAGAAGAAGCTGCTTGAGGTTAGAGGCAATGAACTGGGGTTCTGGTTACTTCCTCACACCCAGGTGCCCCAAAGGCTTAAGTGATTAAATATCTTGCCACACTTGTAACCCATTCCGGTGAGCTATGAACCCAGAATGTTCCTAAGCAGAAGAGTGAAATTCCCAGTGCTGCAACTGAAAGAGGAACTGTAGCAGCGATGTGGACAGGAGGCACTCAGAGCAGCTGGAAACTTTCCTAGAAGAGTATAGGAAAGTGTCTAGAAAGACTTATCATATGCCATTGATAGAGAGGATAGAAAAGAGAGGATCCTAGAGATTTTTGAAGATAGAATCAAAATACTTGATGCATGTGATAGCTTCAGAATTTCTATACAGCAAGAGCTTAAGTGTACCAATTGGGTTAATAAAAGGAGTTTGGGGATTTGGAGGATCATCAAATATGTTTATGTAGGTTGTTCACTGCACAAGTAAAGTCTTATTGGTGTATGCAAAGTAACTGTTCAAATCACTTACCTGAAGCCTATGGTGTTTTAAAAACTTAAATGTAAGGATGATAAGCAGTGAAGTCTTCTTTTAACTTAGATGCTGCAGAAGGTTTTAACCAAATGGAAGGTGACTGGATAAGGAATAGTATTGTTAAAAACGTTGTCATGAACTTAATAAAAAGTCCAGCAAATAGATTTCCATTTTAGATATCTACATCTTGTATATTTTTATAAACACTGGTTAATGAACATAAGAGCTTTTCTTTCACCCTTCATCATCATATTTTAGTTTTATCTGATCAAAAGGGTGTGGTTCATGACCCACCATAACCACGAAGCCGCCCGAGAAAGAGAAGCACAGCGTGTGAAATTCTTTTAAGTATGCAGCAGTGAGTTTAAATCAAGCAGATTATGTCCCCTGCTCTTATACTTGATGCTGTGAACATTAATGATCTAATTAAAAATATGTTCACCAACATATTTTTATATGTTGGTGGCATAGGTACAATTTTTTTCTTTAAATAAAACTGTTGAGGGGATTTCCTTTTTACCTCTTTTCTTTCTTTATTCTCTAAAACAGAGTTTCAGAGGTTGGGGTTCTTTTCCCCCATAAGTGATTACATGGGTACATTGAATTTTAAACTGATTTTTTTTCACCTGCTGGAGTCAAAACATGGTCAGATTTCCTTGAACTCTAGCGGTTGAGAACTCAGGGGACCCTCAAAGAAGCAGACAGCAGCTTAGGAAAGGAAGGCTGACCACACTGGTCCGGGACCTAGTGCTTTGCTGTTATCTGTTACAGGCAGCTGCTGTACGTTTCATGCACAATTCATTTGAAGACTACAACAAACAGTGTGAAGTCATGTGCATGAGAAGGCAAAGCTGAATATGTCAACAAAGGGAAGGAGCTTGATCTATTGCATACCTCACAAGGAGTGAAAAAAACAAGGCAGGAAGATAAAGTGGTTTAAGAGAGATTCCCACCCCACTTTACGGCAGGAAGGAAGCCCAACCCTCAGAGACTTGAAGGAAAGCCTCTCTGGATGGATCCTCCGGCACAAGTGCTCCCGTGCGCAGAGTGATGCGCATTTGCATAGAAATACAACTCATGCAGCACTTCCTCCTCTCATAAAAGCTGTTGTGAAGATGTGCTTCTAAGCCAGGCTTATTGTGGCCGCTCTTCAGGTGATTCAAGAATCAGAGAAGAGGAGACTCCTAAACGGAAGGCAGTGTGACACTGTGCTTCCCCGGCCAAGACAGATGTGCAGAACAGTCACAATCATAGTCCCCAGAAGCCCAAGTCCTGTCAAAAGAGGTTCTGAAAAATCTACCGTCTTTAAAATCTAGCATTGACCTAATTGTTACCCCCACCCCTGGGTTTTCCAAATTGCCAATATCATGCCATGGTTGAAAACAAATTTTATTTAGTGTATCAAAACTTTTAGTTCTAAAATAATCTCATCCAGATCTCAGGATGGGATTGATTTCCATCAGAAACCCTTTGTTTTGGTGCTACATATAAATTTCCCATACAGATTCTATTAGAAGCAGCGGGGTATTAGAACTACATTCGTAAACAGGGAGCATATAACTAGCATTGGTACAGACTGCCAATGGATCATAAATAATCATAATTTCATTGCAATGGAAACTCAAGCTTGATTTTTCCCTCCTAGTTTCTGGTCCTATTTATAGCATAACCTGAAAGCAGATCAGACATCATAGCCAGTAACACAAATAAAGATCTGATTTTCTTAAAAAGAAGAAAGAAGAAATATGGTACGTGGTATGTGCAATTTGAGTGGTACCTATTTTCTGATTAATCAAGAATTATCTATTGCACCTTTCACCCAGAAAATCAGGATATTTTACTATTGCTTTGATATGACAAATATGATCATAGGTTAATCTTGATTAAAATTATTATCCGTTAGGTAACTCCACAGCATATAACTGTGAAGAGAGTTAGGGAACAGATGAGCAAGAGGGAATCTGAAATACTAATGTAGATTGGGATATACTATTATTTCAATCAACTTTGTCAGTCTTTTTTTTCAACGTGGCTAAATTCATAGTTAAAAACATATATACATACAAGTGTATGTTAAACTTTGGTAGAAACTTTAAAAACTAGAATTATATGCATATTTTACCAGTGTATTTGGGAAATAAGTTGTTTCGATTGAATAAATTTTCTAGTTTAACAAGGACAGGAAAACTCTTCTTTGTTTTGACTTATGTAGTGGAAAATCTAGCTACAATCTTCCCTTAGTAGGAAGAATATGACAACTATAAGTAAATGATTCTGGATCTTAGAATGTGGAGGGTTTTACTTTTCCCATTTCTTAATTTATTCATTTAACAAATATTTACTGAGCATCTACTATGTGCCAGGCACTGTTCTGAGCCTAAGCTCTATTTAATGATCATTATACATGCCAAAGAAGACATTATAGATAATGGGGCTCAATGTGTAGAGATTCCAAGTTATACCTTGGAAACGTCTCTTTAAAAGTCCTATCAGCTTGTTTTCGGCAATACAGGTATTTTGCCTATAAGTTTGTAATGTCTTTTCCCTGTATGCTCTTAAAACAAATTCTGCTTAATTGAAGATTCTGGTTAATCAGTTCTGCTGCAGTACAAGATAATTCTGTAAAACAATTACTGTCACATTATTGGAACCGTGCATGACTGGTAGAAATCTACTATGTAACGAGCAGTCTTTCTTCACTGTCTGCATGAAACAGCCATATCTGAATAGGAAGGATAGGCAGTATGAAACACGGAAAGGACCCAGCCTCAGGAGCCAGAGAAACCTGGCCATTTGACTGTAGGGTAAGTTCTTCAAGCTCTTTCAGCCTTAGTGCCCTTACCTGAAAAATGGACTAACATCCAGCCTAAAGTTATTCCGAGGATTTGACAAGATAAAATTTGATCATTAATTCAACAAATAATCACCAAGTGCTTTATTCTTGGGGCAATAGGGAATCCCTGCAGGTCTTCAACAGAAGTAAAGACATAATTAAATTTGAACTCTGGAAATATAAAAAAAAAAAAATGAGGATCAGATTGGAGGGAGGGAAACAAGTTAGAGGCTTGTTGTTATTTGGGGACAAGTATAGCCTTCAAATAAAAGTAGAGACAATGAGAATGAAGAGTAGCAAATGGATTTGAACATTATTAAGAAATTTAAGGCCGGGCGCGGTGGCTCACGCCTGTAATCCTAGCACTCTGGGAGGCCGAGGCGGGTGGATCACTTGAGGTCAGGAGTTCGAGATCAGCCTGAGCAAGAGCGAGACCCCGTCTCTACTAAAAGAAATAAGAAAGAAATTATCTGG